>CAUYSK010071332.1:0-30865 GCA_963575035.1 Avahi laniger | reverse complement strand
CAAGGAATTTATGAAAAAGACTCCAATGGCAATTATTAATAAAACAAACAACAAAAATTAATAAATGGGATTGGATTAAGCTAGAAGGCTTCTGTGCAGCTAAGGGAACAATCAACAGAGCAAATAGGCAATCTACAGAATAGGAGAAAATATTTGCAAGCTATGCATCCGATAAATGGCTAATAACCAGAATTTACAAAGAACTCAAGCAAATCACCAAGAAACAAACAACTTCATTAAAGAGTGGGCAAAAGATGTGAACAGATGCTTCTCAAAAGAAGAAAGACAAATGGCCAAGGAACATATGAAAAATGCTCAATATCTTCAATCATTAGTGAAATGGAAATTAAAATGACAATGGGATATCACCTTATCCCAGTTAGAATGGCTTTTATTAAAAAATCCCCAAACAATAGACACTTGTGTGCATGCAGAGAGAATGGAATGTTTATACACTGTTAGTGGGACTGCAAATTAGTACAACCTTTAGGGAAAGCAGTACAGAGATTCCTCAAAGAACTAAAAGGAGAGCTATAACTCAATCCAGAAATTCCCCTATTGGGTATTTACTCAAAGGAAAAGAAGTCATTTTATCAAAAAGACGCCTGCAATTCAATGTTTATTGCAGCATAGTTCACAATTGAAAAGATGTGGAACCACCCCAAGTTTCCATCAATTCATGATTGGATTAATAAAATGTGGTATATGTACACCATGGACTACTACTCAGTCATAAAGAAAAGATGTATTTATACCTTTTGCAACAATCTGGATGGAACTGGAGACCATTCTCCTAAGTGAAGTATCTCAAGATGGAAACACAAACACCACACGTACTCACTATTAAATTGGAACCAACTGATGAGCACACAGGTGCACAGAAGGAAGTAAAACTCAGTAAGAACAACCATGGGGGAAGAGTGCGTGCGGAGAGGGTAATAAATCAAGCCAATGAGTACTATGAACACTATTTGGGTGACAGGCACATCTATAGCCAGGACTCAAGCATTACAAAAATGATCCTTGTAACCTAAAATATTTTTACCTTCTTAATATTATTAAATTTAAAAAACGACAAAATACTCATACCCCTTCAACTGAGCTAAGATTTCAAAAAAGAGACAGCCCCTCCCTTTTCGTTTTTTCCTTAAACTGGCTTCCTCCCTTACACTTCCCACCTTCACAGGGGAGCATGCAACTGAAGCAAGGTTTGACAGCCTCCGTTCACCATCCCTAATCTGTGTGGCAGAATGGAAAATTCCAAGCAAGAACAGTAAGAGCTTGTCGTCTTGGGCTCGCTCTCAAAAAGGGCGGGGGAAGGACTGTGTGGCGGCTGGCGTGCGATTTCCGGGTTCACGGGAGGCCGCAAGGGAATGGACTAGAGCCCCACAGAAGAGGGAGCGTGGGGCCTTAAGTGCGGCTAGGAGAAGAAGGGGGACTTGGAGGAACGGAAGATAGGCGCGGGAGCGGAAGGGGGTCTCCCAGGGAGCAAAAAAGGGCATGCAAAGCGGAAGCGGGGTTGCAGGGGAGCGGAAAAGGGTCTTGGTAAAGCGGAAGGGGAAGTCTCCGCGCAATTCAGGGCTGTGGCGGGAGGGGCTGGCCCTAGGGGTACACTTTAAGTGCAGTCGGGGCAAGAATCGCAGGAATGTCGCTGTGGAGTGGACTCTAGCGCTCCTCCAAGCCATTCCCAAACAGCGAGCCTGTCGAGTTCCGCGGCTTGTCTCCTGCAAAGCCTCCGGGCAGACCCGCCCTCTGCTGGGCGTGGGAACCCAGTGCGGGGCGCTGAGGACCGACATTGCCAGGTGAAGGAGAGCGCTGGGCAGAGAGGAAAAAACTTGCCAGAAAACACAGATAAGTAGCGACTTTAACATTTTCACAAGCATAAGGAGGCTTCCTTTTAGCGCACTAACTTTATTTCTGAATATTTTCAAGGCCCCGTGCTAAGTTAGGTAATGTTCCCTGGGACCAATGTAATTGTGTTTTTACTTATGTATTAAATTGTCTTGCTTAACTAGAACTTTATTTCTTATATTGTTTGTATCGTGCAGCCAACTTTTCAACAACAACAAAATGAGCAACTCAGTTTTGGTGTGGGTTCTTTCTAGAATTTGTGTGAGCTGCAAAAATCCTTTTAATGCCACACACAAGGGTCACAAAGGTAGGCAGGGAAAATCACGGATAAATTATCGGCTGAAAAGGCTGATAAGGGCTGGAGAGACCATCTAAGTCAGCACCCTCTCTTTTCTTTCCTCACTTCCACATCCGAAAGCCTACCTACTGTGTACCAGTTTTTGCTGTAGGTGCTAGACGTATAGAAACTGGACATGGGCGGGAATACTAAAGGACCCTTTGTTCTGAAGAACAAAGATTTCTTCTTTTGGAAGAAACAAGCTTGGGTAATAAGTATACTTGTGAAATCTGCAAGAGGGAGGAGCATAGAAGTTAAACAGCTTGTCTTTTCTTGACATCTTATTGGGTTATCTGAAATTTGAGCAGAGTATAATCATTTGGGGCACTGGCAGTAATCAGGGTTCCTCGCATTCCAGGACAGGAAGCCAGCTTGTGAAGAGGCATGGAGTTGAAACAGGGTGAGTTGAGAGAATAATAAACAAGATACCTGGAGAGTCGGTTTGTGGCCAGATTGTTTAGCCCCTGTGTGTATTTTAGTATTTAAGAAAATTATTATTGGCAATTACCATTTGTTAGGCACTACACATGCTTTCTTGCAGATAAATCTAGTAGGAAAATCTGGTTAAAGAAGTAATTACAGTAAAGTATGCTAATCTTTTCTTAACATCGTACTGGGTTTTGACCTGAAAGGTGAGTGGATAATAATCATTTGGGGCACTGGAAGTGATCTGCATTCCACCACATGTGGTGTGGCAGGTAATGAAACTTGCTAGGTAGTTTATATGATGATAGCCTAAAACCAAATTGAATCTTTAAAAACCAGCTGTATATTGACAATCTAAAATGAAATACTTCTAATTTTTTTTTTTTTGTTACCATAGGCCAATTGTTTTCTTTTTAAGTATAGCTTTGTGTTAGTTTTTTTAATTTAGTGGTTCCAACATAAGGTAAAACCGGTCAGGACTTTTAAGAGAACATCTTGCTAAATTCCTGTGCACCGAGGAGAACTGTATTTCATCACCTTTGCAGGACCCGGAAAAAAACTGGTGAATGAACCCTTTACTGGCGAGTGAACCCTTCCATCTCAGATGGCCAAAGGAGAGTGCCCTCTCTTTCCCTTTTCCATGGTTTGGCAGTGAACTTACTCAGCTAGACTGAATCTGCTTTGTGACAAGACAGCAAGGCAATCCCCCAAGACAAGTTTTGTCCTGAAGAAGAGAGTTTATAAAATTATAAATGCCTCAGAACCTTTTCATTGCCTTGTGATTGTGAAAGAAATCCAAAATACCAATTGTTTCACTACATGCTTATACATAACCTGAATCTTAAGCTATGTTCATTTGTATTTTCAAATACTATAGTAGTTTAATAATGGCTACTACCTTGTCATTTCTTCACCACTGAACTCTATTGTAGTCTCTGAATTTAGAATTGGGATGAAAGTATACATAATATACCATATTATCAAATTTTTAGAATTGGATTCCTAAAGTTGACATCAGTGAATCTAGCAGGCTTTAGCAATGCCCAATTTTTTCTGACACAGACAAAAGAATATGAAAGGGAGAGAGAAAAGAAGGGACAGTTAGTAGTGGGAGTGGGACAGAATGAGGGGAGAAAGCAATATGGAACAGAGAAAAGGATCCATGAAATATTATAAGATTTCCTTGGAAAATATCAGCATTTCAAAGATAGATCAAAGATGTCTAATGAGGCAAAATATTACTGTTACATAAATATTTAAATTTTTCATGATTTAAGGATAAGGGTATATAGATCTTGTGGCATTTATACTAATTTTCCTGGTGTTATTGGCTGTTGCAGGTAGGGGTAATCAAGACAGAGCAGACATACCTCTTATAATGAGAGCAGAAAATATGTTGTTTTCTGATTCTACAGTAATAAAAATGTTAATGCTTTTATAAGTCTTTACTCCTTATTTTCTAGTGTAATTCCTTGTTCTTTAAACAGAATATTTCAGAAAACATAGGCGAACCTGTTTTTTGAAAATAGATATCTAACTCCTTATCAAGTTTCTTTAGCACTGTGATTCTGAAGTTATGATCAATGCGGAGAAGATCAAGACCTCTGCCCCAACTGAATTTTCTTCATTGAGTTTTCTCTTCATATCTGCAGGGGCAAAATATTCACAGAGCAGATTCCGGGAAAAGCAAGTTCCTGGACATATTATGCTTGGCTCTGAATAAGTAGACTTCCCAGCATTGTGAGCTGAGACAGTAAATGACCTATTTTCCTAGACTAGAAACAGCCCTAAGGAACCCTGAATCCTATTCTATTTGGCCTTCATGGAACGGGACACCAAATTGAAGGCTGCCTCAGGTTCCTTTTACCATTGGAGCTGGAGAGAGAGAGAGAGAGGGAGAGAGAGAGACAGAGAAGCAGAGAGAATGAGAAAGAGAATCCAGTAGAGAGGAAAAGGAGGGAGAACAGAACTAAGAGAATTGAAAACAGCAGGTTAGTTTGTAGCCTCCTACTGAAAGCTCTAATACTCGGACTGAATTACTTGTCTTTACCTCAAAACCAGTGTCTTCCTCTGGAAGGGGAAGGGAGGAAGGGAAGAGGACACAGTGCGTCAAGTCTTGGGTTCATCATTTAAATTTGATAATAACAGTTACTAGGTATTTACCTCAGTACCCTTTGGACAAAATTGCCTCTTTTTCTTAGAGCTCTAACCCGTAACTCCTAATAGCCTTCTAAGAGATTAATATTTGAACAGATGTTCAAATATTACTAGTTCAAGTAGGAAGAATACTACTAATCAGGTCCTTGTAAAATATGTATTGCAGATATTGTAGATACGTAGTGATTTCGTTTTATTATTTAACCTCTTTTCTTAAAAAATGTTAATATTTTGATTAATGATCCAATAGAGATCATACAACCCATTTTGTAAACACGAATAAAACCAGTCAGGAGCTCTTGCCGTCCCTTTCTGAAGGGGAACAGAAATTCCTCAGGTAGGACTGATGGAAGAGTGGTGGCCCTGTGGCAAGCTGACCAGAGGACAGTGAAAAAGAGAATTTATTTCTCTGGCCATCTGTGATACTGTCACTCATTTGTAGCTGCTCATCCATGGCTTACATTCCTTAGAAACCCAACAATGGCATATTTTTTTTTTCTATTTTGTACATATAGAACTTATCTTTAGGAAATGATGGTTAGGCACTGTAATACCCATACGGTAATAACCACATCAGGTGTCTTTTGGTTCCACAAAGATTTAATGTAAAACTCTGTGTGCTAAGAACTATGAATAAGGTGTATTCCTTGTCTTTAAGAATTTTTTAGTGGAGACAGGAGCTCACCCTCAAAATGTTACCATTCTCATCTCTAATTCTCTGTTATCTAGTTGTGCATCAGGTTTTTAAGAAATAATACCTTTAGTACGTACTCTTGTTTAGTTGCCAGACTTGCCAACAAAGAGCTTTCAGACATCTATAGGCTATATTATTATTGGTAGCTACTGATGGAATATGTGTTCTTTATTTCTTCTAAGTAAAAAAATAGAATACTTAAACTAGTTTTGTAATTAGCAATTTAGAAGATTGGGAGAAATTACTGGGAAAGACAGAGACATCCTCCAAAATTTTCAACGATATTCTTCAGTTAAAAAGTTTGTTGAGAAGTAAATGTAACACCTGTACACAGAGTGTAAAATGTATAAGAGTTTAAAGAACAACAACAACAAAATACATACCTGTGTATCCATTACCTAGGTTAAGAAATGAACACACCTATATTCTGAAACCTAACTTTTTTTTTTAGCACTTTTTAGGTGACTCAGCCAACATTTTTCTTCATTCTTCACATCTGTGTTTCTTTTCTTTCTGGCTAAGTATAATAAAACATAAATTTCAAATCAGTGAAAAAAAGTCATCTTTTATAAAAATCTATAGTTGTGTAACACTAGTATTATACTGTTTCATAACCATATTTTTATTTAATCAAATAGTCTGCATATAAACTATATTCTTGTCCATTCAAAATACTTGAGATTTGAGGCAACTATGGAGTGCTCTGAGTGTCTAGTTTTAAAGGTTTTTAATACATCGATAATTAATTTTTTATTAATGTATGTATTTGGAGGAAAATCTGAGAATGAGGACTTTGATTGAGTGCTTTTGTATTTTTTCTAAATTTAACAGTAAATAGGCTACTCTCTAGAGGAAAGCTGCATACAAAGATAAGTTTTAATGAATTGTAAAATGGAAATGTAGACCTATCTTAGTCTATTTTGTTCTGGTACAACAAAATACCTGAGACGTAATTTATAAAGAAGAGAAATTTATTTCTCACAGTTCTGGAGACTGGGAAGTCCAAGATCAAGTCACCAGCATCTGGTGAGGCTTCTCTCTGTTTCCAAGATGGTGCCTTGAACACTAAGCCCTCCATGGTGGGGCAGGGTGGGGGGGCGCTGTGTTCTTACATGGAAGAAGACAGAAGGGCAAGAGTAACAAACTACCACCATCAAGCCCTTTTATAAGGATGTCTCCCAAAGGCCACACCTGCCAAGCCGATACTATGGCATTGGGGATTAAGTTTCAGTATCAATTTTAGAGGGGACAAAAACATTAAAATAATAGGGCCTGATTTCTGTTTATTTTGTAAATTTGTTTTGGGAAGGGAAATGGGATATATAATTTTCATGCTGTAATACATTAGCTCTAACATAATCTTTTGAAGAAATGATACCTCGAAAACATGTAAAATAAGAGTATTCTAAGGTTTTCTCCTCTGTCAGTAGCTTGACCACAAGGGACTACAAAAATAAAGCTGGTCCGAGCTTGTTTTCCTTTAGTTGCTCCTCAGCAGAGCTGGTGTGTCGCTTGATTTTTTGTTGTGCTTCTGCTTAGAACTTCAAAAATTAGAAAGAATGAAGAGAAATATAGTATTATAATCTCATACACTGATTTAATGTTATTGGATCAATTTGTGCCTATAGAACATCCTTAGACTACATGATAAAAGTTTACTGGTGAAAAAAAAAGACATCCTTTAATGAAATTCAGACTGTATTTTAAATTTAATGCAACTCTCTAATAGAGCTCAAGAAAACGACTTTGCTCTATTTTCAATTGCATATTTGAATTATTTTTGGTTTATGTGTGTATATTTTGTTTCCCTGATGAAACTGAAAACTTTTTGATCATGAAGATGCCTTGGTTTTTTTTTTTTTTTTTTTCTGAAATAGCTAGCAAAGGGAAGATCACTGGTAGGAATTCAATAAATATTCATTCAATTGCTGCAAAATTACTTCTTACCAAATGCATTACCATATGTATGTGTGTCTATACACTTGAATCGCATTCTATCAATTTCTTGGCCATAACAACCTATACATAAGTGGAGTTTCCTTAATGGCCCATATGCCAAGAAATGAATCAAGTTTTAAAAATTATTTTTTAGAATGCAGCTAAACTTGTAGCTATAATTTACTTTAAATAATTCAATAGAGAGTACCATCCTGTTTTAAAATATTTGTCTTAATTGCTAATCTAGTTATTAAGTATGTTTTTTGAAACTTGTCTTCATGACACAAAGAACTCTTCAGAACTTATTTAGAATGCTATGGTTTGGTATATTTCCCTATTTTTTCCCACAGACTTTGACCACTGAACTTAGGGGTAGTGAAAGGGGACGTGAAAAGAAAGAATAGTGGGTTGGAGATGAAAGGGTTATGAATATGAATGAAGCTTGTAAACATAAACTTCATAATAAATACATCCTGTCATGCGCATATAGATTTAGTTGACTAATTTGTTTCAAGCCCTATTGCTTTGTCCATTCTGAATAACCTCTGAAATTTTCAGTTTAGGTTTCTTCCACTAAGAGAACTTGAGGCAACTCGATATTTACATTTGAGTGATAACTTAAGAAGCCTCTAAAATTGTTGTGTTTTTTTCATATCTACTTTATACTTCTTAATTAGTAATAACATTTTATATTTGAAATTTTTCTCCCCTTCAGTTTCCCATAGACCCGAATTTTCTAGTTTTATCACTTTATTTCTCCTTCAGGTTATTTCTTTAGGTACATGTTCAAGTTCTGAGAGGCCCCCATACTTTATTAATAAATCTTTTCATTTTCATTTTGTTTGAGAGTGTGTACAAAGATTCGTACTCCTAGGGGTATACATTAGAGACATATGATTATAAATATGCAATATCTAAAAATAAACTGAAATATCTTAAACTTAATTGAAATATTTAACAATACAGTTTTATGTGCCTGAGAGCAAGAAAGCTCTCAACAAAAGAATTTGTCCTTGCCCAGGGCAATTTTGCTCTCAGTTAAATAGACAAGTTTATTTGACCAGAATAGCTCATTTTCTAATGATAGTGGATATCTAATGACCATAATTTCCAGAATGCTTTCTTTCCATAGACAGAACTTTTACTCCTCTCAGGGAAAGCAGAGAAATAGTTCTTTGAACCAGGCTGCAGTTTTGGAATCTGAGGGAAAGAGATAAGATAAACATAGAGAATAATATTCAATGAATGAAAATAATATTTGTGAGAAAATTATTTATTTTAAATGAATCATTTATTTAAAATTAAATAACTTATTTAATTTTATTCTTTATTTTTACAGTATCCTCTAATTCTTCCATATGCACAGTAATTTTATGTAGTACCAGTAAAGTACCTATTGCACTAATTTAGGTGACGGGAACACCTATAATATAAACTATTTTTTATTCTACCTTCATTATTCTACCTTCATGTTCTAATTAGATTCTTATGTTTATTTGGAAATTTATTTTTAAAAATCTTGCAATGTTCCTTGAATTAACTGAAAATATCCTAGCATGTTGCAAAATCATGTTTGATAATTGTTCCTTCTAGCTTCCTAGGTCTTCAAGAGGCCTTAGATACCTTAAAATCAGTTAACACCACAGAATCAGTTAATACCTTATCATTTTCTAATTTGATAGCTAAAGCTGATAATGAGATGAGATGATGTTGCACAAATGAGTATAGTCTATGAGTTTTGGAAAAAGGAATATGGAATTGGCAACAGATGAAGGTATTTTATCTTGCAACTTAAGACATTTGACTGCTTTCCTTGGTTACTTATTAATTCTGTTTATCACAGTGACCCAGACCTTATTAATCACAATCCATAAAGTGTGTCACCCAGTGCTTTCATTATTCTTTACTTAATAACCATACCTACAGGCGGCTGCCGAATTTTTTGGAAGGAGGGAGAGTCTGTGCAGAGTAAATACATGAGTTTGACATTAAGGGAAAGAATAAAATTATGGTTGTTGAAACAGGTCCCATCACAGGACTTGTGAGGCAAGTTAGAGCACTCTTTTTCTTGGAAAAATAACGAGTTTTTTTATTCTTTGGTATCATTCTCTAAGACAAGCACCTCACTACCTTTTTTGTTAAATCCATTGAAATATAATGTATTAGGTCACAATCTAATAAAAGTTACATTTTATTTAGTCTCCTTGAAGAGATTTAAGAAACATATTGATCTCTTCAATATTGTATTGATAAGTCACCTTAGTTGGTAAAATTTTGAAATACTGTTCCCAAATTCTTGAAGTACATTTGGGGGCTTACATCCCACTGTGTACTCTTTTTAAATACTTATACAATTCCAAGTATTCTGCTGAGACATTTCCACAAAGATGTCACTTGAAGGTGAAGCAATTTAAAGTGGAAAAAGGGAATATTGTATTGTAACCTTTTTTATGATGTTTATTGGTTTCTTATAGTTTTATAACTCACATAATTAGAAACATTTTAAAACTATAAAACGAGTTTGTGGCATTTCTTTTAACTACCTGATAATTTTTCTCTTGCCTATATTTTCCTTCATTAACCATTTATTGGGTACGTTTTATGTATTGAGGACTATATGAGGCACTAGTGACACAGAGTATGTACCTCAGAGTACTACTCTCAGGAAGCATCCTTCCTAGTGAGGAAGACAGATGAAAAATAAGATAATGTGTATAACGTGTTAAAATGGAATAATGTTATTACAATTTTCTGGACTGGGATAAATAAAGGGAGTTATTATCTCTACTTAGGAAATCACTTTTAGGTGGAAACTTAGGAATTCGGTTTTTAAAGATGCTTGGGAATTTACCACATCAATGAGGGAGAAAAGAACAGTATGAGGGGAAATAATAATATAAAATGGCATGGTAAATTTCTGGGACTCTGGTTATTTGGTATCCCATGTAGATTGTATAGATATATCATGAGAGAAGAGATTCAAGATTTAGGTAAGAGTCAGATCAAAGAGACTATTGAACTTGATTCTTTCAGTAATAGAGAACTATTTAAAAACCTTAAGTTTAGAACATCCTGATTGGATTACAGAGATAGCCACACTAATACAAGGAATAGTGTGAAACTAATTGGTGACCATTATATTAGTCTCGATGATATATAATCAGGTTTGAACTATATTCATAATAGAAGGAATAGAGGATGGGAAAGAAAAGAAAGAAGAAATCATTTTAGAGGTACATTACATGTGGGAGGTGAGGTAGGAGAGGAGATTGGGTTGCCCTAGAGGTTTTCTGGCATGAACCACTGAGTTGATGATACAATGAATAGTTAAGAGACGGAATAAAGAAAGAGCAGCAAGTTTTAGGTAAAATAGGAGTTCAGGTTTAGACAGTGATTTTGAGAAACCTGTGATATACTTAGAGCTGAGTGGGGCAAGGGAACTGCATTTCTGGTAGGCAATACTACGAGTTAGGAGTACAAGCATAAGGTCTGAATTGGAGATAGAAATGTAAGCTTTGTTGTCTTATGGGTTTTAGGAAAGTTGTGAGCAGAAGAATAAAAGATCTCTAACAAATGAACAATAATAAAAAGGCAAATAAATAGGAACAATTGTCAAAAAGCTTTCATGACACTTCTCAAAATATTATATGTAAATGACAAATAAGCATAAGAAAATGGCTTGCCTTCATTAGACATCATAGAAATACAAAATGAAACTATAATGAGATACCATTCGCTAGAATACCTAAAATGGGGGGGAGGGAAAGATGGTAAGTGATAACAAGGTTGTAGAGCAACTGGAACATTATCTATGGAAATATACATTGATACAACCATTTTGAAAAACTCTTTGGCAGTGTCTTCTAATGTTGAACAAATGAACAAATGCATATATTGTAATTGGTGGTATACTGTGTGTGAGAGAGGGAGAGAGAAAGAAGTAATGTTTACTGATATTCCCACCATGGTCAATTTCAAGCTACCAGTGGTTTAAAAAAGCAACTTGCAAAATTCTTCAGTGTTAAATAATCGGTATAAGGTAGGCTTTAGCACACCAACCCATCAGTTTCATTCCCAGATATATATCCATCAGAAATGCATACATACTGACCAAAAGACATATGCCAAAGTGTTTACAGCAACTCTATTTGTGATGTCAAAAACAACCAAATGTCAATCAACATTGGAATATATAAATTGTGTGATATTTATATAATAGAATATAGCAATGAGAATAATGGACTATTTAGACTCACATAATAAGAGTAATGGTGTTAAAAATATAAAGTTGAAACCAGAAACAAAAGAATATATGCTATTCAATTTATGTAGAGTTCAAGAGCAAGTATACTAGTCTTGGCTGTTTGGAAGTCAAGGTAGTTGTTATCCTTATTTGAGGGATCATGACCAAAAATTGGCACAAAGGACTTTCTGAGATTCAGGTTACATCCTATTTCTTGATTTGGATACCATTTACTAGAATGTACCTTATGAAAATTTATTGAGCTGTAACTTATGTTTTGTATACTTTTCTGAATGTATGTTTTGTATCAACAAAAATGTTTACATGGAGGGGAAAAAAAGGCCTATGGGCAGAGATGTGTTTACCCAAGAAGTATATATAAAGTAAGAAGAAAAGAGTGACAGAAACCTGGGAAACACAAAAACCACATGCACATTCCTATTTCCTTCCTCGTTTTCCTTGGGGCCCCTTTCAGATTTTTGTATGAAAGCGCTGCAGAAGGTAAGGATAATGCTAAGAATAAAATTTCTGTTAGAGAGTGGGATTGCTCTTACAGCATTTCTGCATAGAGACTGTTTCCAAGGGGACCTTGGACTGAATTTATTCTTAGATTTTGAAAAAGTTAAGGGTTGGAGAATGAGGAAATACTGTGATGAGAGAGACCACCTGGAGGCAGGAGATGGTGCTAAATACAGAACAGCACCATTTTTTCTAAATCTTCCTAATGTATTGGATCCCAGTAAATGTACTGTAATTATGTCAACATTTCTCCATGATATAGTGAAATGATATGCTTTGTGAATTATTTGGTTTGAGAAGAAGAGTAAAATGAAAGTAATTCCATACTGACCATCTCCTGAAAGAGTGCTTTTAGAAGTGAGCAGATATTCCCAATTTAGCAGAAAGGTCCGTTATTGCAGCCTGTTAACAGGTATTGTTAGAAAAGTGAATGTCTGTTCATCGGGACAATTGCATACTTATCTCTCTTTTCCAGAAATGGCAAGAAGTCTTTTGAAGACATCATCTCTGTCTTTAAGGGCAAAATTGCTAAATCAAGTGGGGTCGTCACTATATAATACATCCCATGGCTTCCACGAGGAAGAAGTAAAAAAAAAACTTCAGCAGTTTCCTGGTGGATCCATTGACCTTCAGAAGAAAGACAATGGCATTGGCATTCTTACTCTGAACAATCCAAGTAAATTGAATGCCTTCTCAGGTATTAGAGATACTTTCTTTTCTTCCTAGATAAAGAATCATATTGAATCTAACCTGCTATCACGTGTAATCATTTCTCTTGTCACAGAATTCTTTAAAGTCATGGTATTCTTTGTAGAACACAAAAATAAAGACAACAAAATCTCCGTAACGTGAACCAGGAACATTTTTACTATTTATGAATGTTGTAATGTTTTCAGAAAATTCATTAATACAAATGTTGATAAAAGGAACTTAATATTGATTGTATTTTTTCATTGAAATTCATTAACCATTTAATAACTTCATTTGTTTTCAACTAGTGCCACTGGGAAACAAGGGGAAGGAGTTTTAAAAGATTTTTCTGAAACTAAAGAGAAAAACCTGTAAATGAAAAGAATTATTTAACTTAATTTTTTTCTATGAATTAAAATGAGGCTGTTATTATTAGTTTTTAACCTTGTAATTTCATGGTTACAGTGGAAACACTGCACTTGCCTATCTGTTGACTCTTTCTTAACTCTTAGAATACTGGTGAATGTGTTCTATTTGCTAGTTAACACTTACAGCATGTATGAATTTTATGTTTAAGAGACCTGAAGATCCAGGACATATGATAATTTAAAATTTTTGTGGAAGCTCAGATTTGAATTATGCTACCATGATATTAAGCAAGAGCTAATGAGTAACCTTACTGAATGAACACTCACCACTCATTTGGTAACCTCTGTTTGTTAGTTATTCACTTCATGGGGGATAAGTATATTCTTTAGTAGCATTTGAAATATTGGGCTCAAAAATATCTCAATAAATTCTCATGTGTCTACTTTATATATGATCGCCCCTAGAGACATAAATCAATATACTGTAAACTTTGTAAATTACCAATTGTGGATCTTTAAACCCAAGATAACTTTTTTCTCCACTTATCAGAATTCAGAGATGTGCCGACCAATAGAAATATAATGCAAGACACAAATGGGAGCAACATATGTAATTTTAAATATTCTAGTAGCGATAGTTAAAAAAGTAAAAAGAAATAAGTGAAATTAATTTTAATAATTATTTTATTTAACTCAGTATATTTAAAATATTATTTCAACATATAACAGATGTAGAAAAATATGAATATTTTCCTTTTTATTTTCATACTAAATATTTGAAATCTGATATTTATTTTATACTTTCTGCACATCTCAACTTGGACTGGCCACATTTCGGGTGCTAAATAGCTACATGTGGGTAGTGGCTACTTTATTAGACTGTGCAGCTCCACACCTTCAATTGGTTTAGGGACTAAAAGCCAATTTTAATATTATCCCAGGAAAAATAAAAATGGAAAGGTAAGGCTGCTCTAGAAGGTGAAATTAGATTAATAGTTTTAATTTGCTTCTCATTAATTTCAAATAATAATTTTTTATTCAAGTGGAGACATATTAATTTGATGTATAACATATAAAACTAATAAAAGTAGAGCTTCTTTGATTTGGGTAATGGTGTTTGTTTAAATTGGGTTGGGAGAGGATGAGTGAGCCCTCAATGCTCTTGTTTAAAAATCATCTAATTAGATACTCTTTGAGATCTCTTCCAACTCTTAAGGTTTATTTTACAAAATAAAAACATGAGTTTAAGATTAATCACTGGTATAAATTTTTTTATACTTAAGGATAGTATTATTATTTAGAAGCTTAAATATTATGAATAATGATTAAAGGTCCATAATTACCTATACAGATTTATTCTTACCTTAAATATGTGAGGTTTTTTGGTTTCCCTTACTAGACTGTAAATCATTTGAGAGCAAGAACTATATTTCTAAAGCATCTAGGACATCCTTAGGGAGGGTTACAGTTTTAAATACAGTCATGCATTGCTTAATGATGGGGATATGTTCTGAGAAATATGTCATTAGGTGATTTCTTCATTGTGTAAACAAACATCATAGAATCACTTACACAAAACTAGATGGTATAGCTTATTACAAAACTAGGCTATATGGTATGACCTATTGCTCGTAGGCTACAAAACTTAAAGCATGTTACTGCGTGAATACCATAGGCTGTTGTAACACAGACGTGTATAATGTGTTGTGTTGCACTACAACAGGACAATGGCTTTGACATCACTAGGCAATAGGCACTTCTCAGTTCCATTATAATGTTATGGGATCACCATTGTATATGCAGTCCATTGTTAACAATTAGAAAGGATAGTTGCTTAGTCATTTGTGACTTAATAACACCGATTTAACATTTATTGTAGGACCACTTCACTACTGTTTACTTCAGAAAATGGCAAAGAAAATAATAGTTCTTGACATTGTGGGATTTATATTCCAAAGAAGTATACACAGTTTAATGGGGCCTATATAGTAAGTTTTGGAACCTTGTAGTACAGATTCTTTGTCAGTTTGAACCCTCTGTTATGACCTTTATATTAGATTCTAAAGCATTTCCTAGGCAGAAAAAAATAAAATTAATCATGTTGAGAACAGTGAACTTTTTTGAAGTTGGAAGATCACCAAATATAAGCATTTCTAAAAGTTACTGATTAGCTCTTAAAATGACAGTCCTTGCTGTTTCTATTTTAAATTTCTTCATTATAAAGAAGCTCCAGTAGAATTTTGGAGCGATACCAAAGTAACAATCTAATCTGTAAATTATAGAATCAATGGTTGGTGGCATGTGAAACACTTCCATAGTATGCCTTGGGCTCCTTGGAGCATGGTTTTTCAACCGTGGAACAAGATGATAATTACTACCTAAACGAATTACTACCTATTCCTAAATGAATATCCTATTATACTAGCTATGATGTGAGTAGGACAGGAATTTCACTTTGTTCTATATACCGTATGTCCAATAGATCATAGGATCTCATAGTCCTATGTTATACGCATACAGCTTATTGACTGAAACACTGAACGAACATGTATTGCCGAGAAGTCTGTGTTTTATCTTTACCCTAAGAAATAATTTTTTCTTATTACCATATCCCATATTGTACATTATAATTTTATTATTCTTGGGACATGTATGATATTAATATATTCTTATTTTTCTACTTAATCATATATTTGTGTGATTTCTTAGATAGATAGATATACGAATAAATTTAAACTTTTAAAACAGGGACTGTCATATATACCTCTTTTGTTTACTCTATAGTACCAGCACGATAGGCATTGGATAGACATTTGGCAAATATTAATAAAGCATGTCAGAGTACTGCTTGACACCTTATGATTTATACATTATTTCTATTTTTACAGTATATTAACTGTGTTTATTACTGCCCCTCCCCTCTCTGGCAGGTGTTATGATGCTGCAACTTCTGGAAAGAGTGATTGAATTAGAAAATTGGACAGAGGGGAAAGGCCTCATTGTCCGAGGGGCAAAAAATACTTTCTCTTCAGGATCTGATCTGAATGCAGTGAAAGCACTAGGAACTCCAGAGGCAAGTGGATTATGCATTAGATTCTATGTGTTTATCAAACATCTATGGCTGAGATATTTCTATTTTATTTATACGGTTATTATGATAACTTTAATAACTTTCAAAGGATCAGAAGGTTTTTTGATTCGTTTTGTTTTCGATAGAGTTTAGGGAAATTATATAGGGGAAACAATATATAGGGGGAATTATATAGTAGGTATTATATACAGGGGAAACAAATGATTCTTAAAGTTTTACCAGTGGGGTATCTGCAAAGGGCACTTCAGTAAAATCTTTGACATTGCTCTTCTTTGTGGTTTAACAGAGCACTCTAAGTAGTTTGGGGTTCTTTGGAGGGTGGGACTCTCTCTCTTTTTTCTCTTGCTGTCGATATTGGTACTGCTGCTTCCCCCAAACCCCCATTTTGTCTCTTTTTTCCACAGTTCTATTGATTCTTTTTTTAAAAACAATTTTTAAAAATTTTAGAATCATTTTAGATTTACGGAAGAGTCGTAAACATAGCAGAGTTCCCATATACCTGACATTCAGTTTCCTCCATTCTGTTTTTAATGTTACTATGGTACATAGATTTATTACAACTAATGAGCCAACACTGGTACCTTACTGTTAATGAAATTCCACTGTATGATCTCACTTATATGTGGAATCTAAAGTGGTCAAACTCAAGGAAGCAGAGAGTAGAATGGTAATTGCCAGGGGCTGGGAGGGAGGATGGAGGAATGGAGAGTTGATGCTTAAAGGGTTACAAGGTTTCAGTTATGCAGGATAAATAAATTCCGTAGATCTGTACAGCATAGTCCCTATAGCAAACAGTAGTGTAGTGTATACTTAAAAGCTTCCTCCTACTCCTTTTATTATTATTTTGTATGTATGTGTAATAAGACCACTTAACCTAAGATCTACCTTCTTAGAAAATGTTATTATTAAGATGATAGATTGAATTCAAGATCATCACCTTTCCTTTAGAAGTCATGAAGTAAATACTTCTTTTGTTGTTTGATTTGCTTCTTAAAGATTAGGGTGCATATATTTTTTTCATTTCTAGAATGACTGTACTACTATGCACTAAGTTCATGAAAGACATTGCAACAATAGAATGAGATAAATAGATTGCTGTGGTTCTGATATAAGTTGGGTAGGAAAACATCTCTAGAAAGTTGAGTGGATATTTTATTTTGCTATTTTCTTATAGATAGAAGGTAAGTTTTTGTCTCTTTATATCATGTGTCTGGGTTTCTTATATATGTGAAAGCTACAAGTGGAAACATACTAATTGTTTCATATACACATTGTTAGTGTGATATAAGTCATGTAGGAAAACATATAGAATTTTTATTCAGATTTCACATAAGGGATCACTTAATAAAGTTTATTCTTTCTCATACAGACATTCTCCAAGTAATCTCTCTTCAGTGCCTATAGTAAATCTTTTGATTGACAGCTGAGAACTAGGGTGGTGTGGCCTTAATACTATGAATATCACTGCAGGTGTCCCTTACTTGTTGCTATATATACCTGTCCATCTCAGCAAGGAAAATCTGGAATTGGGAGTCTGCTTTACAATGAGTATACTTAGAACCCAGATTGGAATTGAAATATTTTATTTAAAGCATTTTCCAGGGTAGATGAATTCTTTATTGTACTTCTATGAAATCTTGATAGTCATAGTGTAGGAAATACATAGTATAAAAATAAGCAATTTGAGTAAAATTCTCTTTATGGATAATATTAAGAAATAGTAATATGTTAAAGTATGGAGTATGTTTATCACATGATGATTTTAAAATTAATAAAAACTAGAAATAGTATATGTAAAATTCTTAGTAACTCACTCCCTTTGTTCAAGTCTCACTGGCCTTGCCACTGTTCCTCAGCCATGCCAGGCCCTGCCTAGAAGGCTTTTGCTCACCTCTCCACACAGATCATTCTCTCACTTGCAACACGTTTCCTTCTCAGTGAAGCCTGCCCTGACCACGCTATCTCAAATTATAACCTCTACCCTTCCTGGTCCTTCTATGTCCTTCCCTGTTTTAGTTTTTTCCATAATAATTGATTCTGTCTAACATATTTTCTGTGTTATGTGCTGTGAGGGAGAAGGAAAACTGCTTTACTCCGGAAGGTTTGTTGAAAGATCAACTCACAATAAGGCAGATTAATACAAGAAATTAGATTACAAATTTATTTACCATGCACACAGGGAGAATCACAGTGATTACCTAATATCCCAGTGGGGTCCAGAAGTTTACATACCCTCATTTTAAGTGGGGGAGATGAGGACGATAGGTAATTCTGTTGAGTGGCAATAAATGGTTACTAGGGAGGATGAATAAATACTTGGGAAAATGAATTAACCTGAGACAAATATTATATTCAAAAGGTCTGGTTGCATTCTTGATCTTCTTTCCTGTAATATATTGACATAACAGGGAAAGAAAGGGAAATTGTTTATTCTTTTTGATGGGTCCTGTCTGGTTTATGCAGGTAGAGGGTAAGTCCTTTCTAAGGCCTGTTAATCTCTAAGAGACTTTAATTCAAAATACTCTTTATACCAGGGAGTCATATTCTGGAATGAAATATCCTGAGCTCCTTCATTCGGAAGCAAAGCTATTGAATTATAATACTTTAGTCTTCAGTAACATAGGTCTGTCACCCAGTGCAGCAGCAGTGAGAATATAAAAAGAATGGATGTATTAATACATTGGAAATATTTCAAAGGAAGAACTGAGGGGGGGAATTACTTGGTAGCTCACTGAGGGTGGGCAAATTGTGAAATGAAAGAGTCAAAATTAGTACCAAAATTATGAACTTTGTTGACCACTAGCTCAGACCTCTTACACTAACTTTTTCCACTAACAACAGATCTCTTGTATTTATGTAAGCTTTTTACAGAGAGTGTCTAGGTACATTTTCATCTTTCCAACCACCCTTTAAGTCAAATAGAACAGATATTATTTTTATTTCTCACTCCTTATGGATGAGGAGATTGACATTCATAGTTATAACTTGCTCAAGTTCATGTTGTTATTAAGTGATAGCACTAAGATTCAAACTGACTCTTTTACTCCTAGTTGGTTTTGCCCTACTGAGTTTGAGGTGTTGGCAGGATGTGAAAATGTCTAGCACTTCACAAGAATTCAGTAGTTGAAGCAATGGGAGTGTATGAGACTTCCAAAAAAGAAATTGTAAATAAAGAAGATAAAGAAACTCATGGGTTGGATGTTTGAGAATACATACATTTAGGAGATTGGCTGAATAAAAAGAGCCAAGGAAGAAAACTGGAAATTAACAATCAGAGAAATGGGAAGAGATTCAGGAGTGTATAGCATTGCTCGAAACTGAGAGAGTATTAAAATGAAGAAACTAGCCAAAGGAAAGGTACCACATGTTATGGAGTGAGAGAAGAAAAATAGAAATAAGGAAAAGTCATTTAATTTGACAAATATGTGATTATTAGAAACCTTTGAGGAGAGTCTTTTGGGAGAAAGCCAAAGGCCAGATTACACAGATTGAAGAAAGTGTGTGAGATAGAAAAGAAGAGGTAATGAGTTTGGACTACAATTAAGAAATTTTTTTAAGAAAATTTTAATTTGTGGAGATACCAAGATAAAAGTCTTAGAAGTACAAAAAAATCAAAGCTTCACATCACTTTTCCCTTCTTCCCCTCCTTCCTTTATATGTTTATCTTCTCAGAGATAATAGGTGGGTGTCTCTTATGCCTCTACCCCTCACATCACCCTGCGTAGAACTCCATACTGTTCTGGGGTTTGTGACCTGACTCTCATGCCTCCATCTTTGTTAATGGCTCATTCACATCTGGGTTCAAGGAGCCCTAGAGTATCAGCAGAGTCAGACACAGCACCATTTGTACACACAGCATCAAAGAGTTTGAAATGGAAACCTCATTTTTAAAAAAGTTAGATACATTTTTGGTTTTATTACTTTCTAAAATCTGAATTTTAAAAAATTTTCTTATGTATTTACATTGTACCTTAGTGTTTATGTTTATTTTTATTTAAAGGATGGAATGGCGTTATGTATGTTCATGCAGAATACCTTAACAAGATTTATGAGGTAATGTACCTTTCTTTTTAAAATATAATTTCTAAAACACCCCAAATATCTTATTATTCAATTATTTGTACCAGTTAAAAAATAATAACTGATTTTCAGATTATATTTATTCTAATGATGAACTATTTCTTTGTGCCATAGAGGACATTTAATTATATATTAGTGAAGTATATAGAAGTATTTTAAAAATAAGAAAAATAAAAAGCACTTAAGATATAGCCCTTTCCCTAAAGAGCATATATAACTAGCTATATTAAGGAATAGACATGGGGAAAGTTAAATACTGATATTACAGGAAAATAAAGACGCTGATCAAGAGATGACACTCAGAGATTATCTAACATTCAAAATTAGTAGACTGTACTGTGAAGCGGTTTGTATCCAGAGGAGAGAGAAAAGGAACTATGGATTGGAGAAGGCTTTTTCAGCTTTCTGAGGAAGATGGATTCACTTTGTACCTAGATGAAGAAAGAAAAGGGGAAAAATTCTTCTTGGTTTATCTTTCTATGTTTGGAGTTACAAACTGTGACATATTTGGCTCATTGGTTTTCTATTTTCATATTCCGAATATAGACAATTTTAAAATATGAAAACTGATATTCATATTTATTTAAGCATAGTTATTGGTCATCACTGTACTTTGGGTACTTACATCTGAGAGTCTAGAAAGAGTAACATTTAACAGAATCATACCATTACTATTCTAAAATACTATTTTTATTGTCTTAGTTCTTGTTAACCTCCCTTTCCCTATTACATTTGACTTTTTCTTGGATAAATCTGAGAAGTTATTCTTTTTAAAATAATCCTTTCTACTTGGGAGCAATGCATGTTAAGAAATTTTCAATTACTTTAGACTTGCAGGTTTGCATTTTGGTTAGAACCTACAAATAATTTCATACCTTAAAACATTTTTGATTTACCTTGTACTATTCAGACATTCCTGCAAAGTGGTTCTTTGCAAACAGGCATGATAGGAGATTTATTTTTACCGTCAAATCATGCCTCTGTATAGGATTAGTCTGTGGGTTACTTCAGGCAGTAATGAGAAGATTTTTGATAGAAACCTTCATAACACACTTTTGGGGCTCTGTCTCTGTCCCACATTTCCTTCCTTTGGATACAGCCTTAATTTTCCCACCTTTAACCTGATGTCAATAAAAATGGACTAAAACAACATCACATTGAATTATTCCGGATTGCCAGCTGCTGAGAAGTTCCAGGAGTTGTGTATTGTACAAAAGCATCCACCTATTTGAAAGAAAGTCACAATATGTCTGTATTTTAAAAATCCATAGTGATTTAGGGAGGTCTTTTGATAAACTTACATGGCATTTAGTATGAATTATTATATCTTGAGTATTATACTGTTCTTCCTCTCATGGTACACAGGTTCAAGGTTCTACTATCCCTTGATGTATGTTTGTTATTATAAAGACATTGTTTGTTACTGTAAAGACAATGCAATACTTTTGTTTCATTGCATTTTAAGATATTTTTAAAAATAACATTTGTAAATTAATATTGAAATTAAAAATGTTAATATAAATTTTTCCTTCAATATACAGACTTCCATTAATAAGTGTTGCGCTGGTTCAAGGTTGGGCATTGGGTGGAGGAGCAGAATTTACTACAGCATGTGATTTCAGGTAGGATGAAAATATTTTATATATTCTTAAACAGGATACTCAATTAGTGAATATTTTCCTTTTGTCATTAAAGTAGATAATTTTAATTTAGTATAATTCTATTACTTTATTACTATACATTTCAAAAAATTAATAAAACAGTAATTCTGAGTAAATCACATCCATTATTAGCAAAACTCCTGGTGAGGAAAGCTAAGGAAATATATGAAACTTTAAAATCCAAAAGAATTATACAAAGAAAAGTAAACAACTGAAAAAAAAAAAGGGAAATAGAATGAGAGATGTCCTCTCCCAAATTAAAAGAGATTTTCTGAGATCCATTTCTTATCTTCATTCTGTGATTTATAGTACTTTGTGAGCTTTTGGGTAGACTAGGGAATCAAGTTAAAGAAAGTTATTTGGGACCAGCATCTCTTCAGTCCCTGGAATTGTGTTTAGTATTTGATACTATATAGGAATGTCATTTTATAGAATCTAATGCTTTCCACGTGCTTTAAACTGCTTTCTTAGTGCCACTCCCAAGACATACAAGCACAGCATAAGGAGATCTATACCATTGCTTTGTAACCTGTACAGGGTCACACACTCGAGCCTCTTTATAATGCAAAAGGTAATATATATGGCATAGTTGGAGATAAAATGGCAAACAGTAAAGAGCCCAAGGACTTGAGTCAGAAAGGCTTAGGTTCAATCTCAGCTTGACACTTTTATCTATTTAACTTTGTGCAAGTAACTATTTCACCTGTCTCTTTATCTATAAAATGGAAGTATCTCTGTTAAATATGTTCAGGTATATTCAAAAGAACTAGTGAATATATAGATTTTAGCATAAATTTAACCTAAAGAATACATCAATGTACATATAATAAGATTATGTTATACTGCTCTCTGTTACAGAAATGCCAATCAGGTAACTTTCTGGCATACTTTTAAACACATTTTCTTTTCATTTGGGATGTTTTCAACCTTAGGACTAACCCTGGCCTTACCCACTTTTTTCTGTTCATTATGCACTTGATCCTGGCTAAGAAAAATGTGGAGGCATATATTAAGAGGAGACTTCCAGCAAACTTTTGACTCTCACTTTCAGACACTAAAGAGAGAGCCATTCTGCTCTAGCATGTAGTGCTCTGTATATTTCAAAGCATTGTGTTGTGCAACATTTTAACAGTTTCTAAAATTAAATTTATTGAAGTACAAATTACATACAATAAAATGTACTCAATTTAATTCTGTGGTGTAAATACATTTTGGTGAATATATAGCTACCTGTGAATATAGCTATCTGTGAATATTTAGCTACCTATGTAGCTACCTTCACAATCAAGATTTAGAACATTTTATCACTCCCATATGTTTGCCCATACCCCTTCCCAGTCAGTTCCCACCACTAGTCCAAGGCAAACACATCACTTTCTCACTTTAAAGTAGATTTTTTTTTTAGAATTTTATATAAATAGACTCACACAGTATGTACTTTTTAATGTCTAGCTTCTTTCATTCAATGTAATTATGTTGAGATTCATGTATGTTGTATTATGTATCAATACTTCATTCTTTTTTAACAGTGGGAAGTATTTCATTGTGTGGATACCTCCCCCCCCCTTTTTTTGAGATCCATCTGTGTTTTTGCGTGTATCAGTGGTTTGTTTATGTTATGGCTTAGTAGTATTCCTTTCTATGCCCATATAGCACAGTAGGTATCATGCATTGATGGACACATGAGCTGTTTCTAGTTCGGAGCTATTATAAATAAAGCTGTTGTGAATATTCATGTAGAAGTGTTTATGTGAGCATACAGTTACATCTCTGTTGGCTGAAAACCTAAGAGTAGAATTGTTGAGTCATGTGGTAAGTGTATTTAACTTAAGAAGGTAGCAAATTAGTTTCTTAAGCTTTTCCTAGGTGGGTTGTACAATTTTACATTCCTATCAGTAATGGATGAAAGCTCCAGCTGTACCATATATGTGCCAACACGTAGTACTGTCAAGCTTTTTAGATTAGCCATTTCATGGATGGGAGCCATTATGGGAATTCATTATGATTTTTAACTTGAATTTCCATGATGACTGATGCTTTTGAGCATCTTGCTATGTGTTCATTGGACATTTGATATATCTTCTTTTTTGCTGTTTCAAATCCTTTGCCCTTTTTTAAAAATTAATTTGTTTTATTGAATTATAGGAGTTCTTTACATATTCTGAATAAAATTCCTTTATATAAGTCAAATATAAGTATTGTGAATATTTATTCCCAGCGTATGGCTTGCTTTTTTGTTTTATTATTAGTGTCTTTGGAGAGCAGAAATTTGTAATTTTTAAAATGTTTTCAACTTCTCATTTTGGAATAATTACATATTTTTGAAAAACTTACAAAAATTATAATTCCAATATACCTTTCACTCAGCTTCCCCAGATATTAATATCATATATAGCCACAGTATAATTACAAAACCAGGAAATTAACATTGATATAATACTTTTAACTAATCTACAGGCCTTATTTGAATTTTTAAAATTATACTAATGATCTTTTTCTGATCCAGTATCCAATCAAGAATCTATTTTGTCTGATATAAATATAGCCATCCCAGCTTTATTGTGGTTAATATTTTTACGTTATTTCTTTTTCTATCCTTTCATTTTGACCTGTCTCTATTGTTCAAAGTATATTCTAGTAGGCAACATATATTAGGGTCTTGCTTTTCTATCCAGACTGACAATCTCTGCCTCTCTGCCTTTTATTTGGAATATTTGCTCCATGTATATATTCAGTGTTGTTACTGACATGATTGGTTTTAAATCTATCGTCTTGTTACAGGCATACCTCAGCGATATTTCAGGTTTGGTTCTAAACCACTATAATAAAGTGAATGTCACAGTAAAGCAAGTCACACACATTTTTTGGTTTCCCAATGCATATAAAAGTTATGTTTACACTATATTGTAGTCTGTTAGTTGTATAGTAGGATAATGTCTAAAAAAATGATGTACATACCTTAATTAAAAAATAGTTTGTTGCTGAAAAATGCTAATAATCATCTCAGCCTTCATTGAGTTGTAATCTTTTGGTTTGTGGAGGGTTGTCCCTCAATGCTGATGGCTGCTGACTGATCAGGACAGGATGGTGGTTGCTGAAGGTTGAAGTGACAGTGGCAATTTCTTAAAATAAGACAACAGTGAAGTTTGCCACATTGATTGACTTCCTTTCATGAATGATTTCTAGCATGTGTTGCTATTTGATAGCATTTTACCCACAGTAGAACTTCTTTCAGAATGGGAGTCAATCCTTTCAAGCCCTGCCACTATTTTATCAACTAAGTTTGTAAAATATTTTAAATCCTTTTTTGTCATTTCAATAATGTTCATAACATCTTCACCAGAAGTGTATTCCTTCTCAAAAACCACTTTCTTTGCTTTTCCATAAAAAGCAACTCATCTGTTCAGCTTTTATCATGAGATTGCAGCAATTAGGCCAAATCTTCAGGATCCTCTTTGAATTCTAGTTCTCTTGTTATTTCCACCACATCTGCAGTTACTTCCTCCACTGCAGTCTTGAACCCCTCAATGTCATCCATGAAGGCTGGAGTCAACTTCTTCCAACTCTTGTTAATACTGATATTTTGACGTCTTCCAATGAATCACAAATGTTCTTAATGGTATCTAGAATGGTGAATCCTTTCCAGAAGGTTTTCAATTTACTTTGCCCAGATCCACCAGAGGAATCATTATCTATAGCGGCTATGGCCTTATAAAATGTATTTCGTAAATAATAAGACTTTAAAGTCAGAATTACTCCTTGATTAATTGGCTGCAGAATGGATGTTGTGTTAGCAGGCATAAAAGCAACATGAATCTCTTTGTCATCAGAGCTCTTCATTGACTAGGCTTATTGTCAACGAGCAACAGTTTTTTGAGAGAATTTTTTTCTTTTTTTCTGAGCGGTAGGTCTCAAAAGTAGTCTTAAAATATTCAGTAAACCATGCTATAAACAGATGTACTGTCATTCAGGCTTTGTTGTTCCATTTATAGAGCACAGGCAGAATAGATTTAGCATAATTTTTTTTTTATTTTTTTTTTTGAGACAGAGTCTCATTCTGTTGCCCAGGCTAGAGTGCCGTGATGTCAGCCTAGCTCACAGCAACCTCAAACTCCTGGGCTCAAGCAATTCTCCTGCCTCAGCCTCCTGAGTAGCTGGGACTACAGGCATGTGCCACCATGCCCGGCTAATTTTTCTATACATTTTTAGTTGTCCAGCTACTTTCTTTCTATTTTTAGTAGAGACAGGGTCTCGCTCTTGCTCAGGCTGGTCTCGAACTCCTGAGCTCAAACAATCCACCCGCTTCGGCCTCCCAGAGTGCTAGGATTACAGGTGTGAGCCACTGTGGCTGGCCAGATTTAGAATAATTTTTAAGGGCCCTAGTATTTTCAGAATGGTAGATGAGCATTGGCTTTAACTTAAAGTCACCAGCTCCATTAACCCCTAACAAGAGAGTCAACCTATCCTTAAAAGCTTCGAAGCCAGGCATTGGGTTCTCTTCTCTAGCTATCAAAGTTCTAGATGGCCTCTCCTTCCAATAAAAGGCTATTTCGTCTATACTGAAAATCTGTTGTTCACTGTAGCCACCTTCATCAATTATTCTAGCTAGATCTTCTAGTTAACTTGCTGCAGCTTCTAACGTTACCACTTGTTTCACTTTGCACCTTTGTGTTATGGAGAGGGCTTCTTTTATTAAACCTCATGAACTAACCTCTGCTGGCTTCAAACTTTTCTTCTGGTGTTTCCTCACCTCTCTTAGCTTCAAAGAATTGAAGAGAATTAAGGCCATGCTCTGGATTAGGTTTTGGCTTAAGATAATGTTGTGGCTGGTCTGATCTTCTATCCAGACAACTAAAACTTTCTCCATATTAGTAATAAGGCTGTTTTGCTTTCTTATCATTTGAATGTTCACTGGAGTGACACTTTTTTTTTTCCAGATAGAGTCTCACTCTGTCACTCAGGCTGGAGTGCAGTGGCCTTATCATAGCTCACTGCAACATCAAACTCTTGGGCTCAAGTCATCCTCCCACCTCAACCTCCCTAGTAGCTGAGACTACAGATGCATGCCACCATGCCCAGCTAATGTTTTTTCTATTTTTTGTAGAGATGGGGTCTCACTCTTGCTCAGGCTAGTCTTGAGCTCCTGGCCTTAAGCAGTCCTCCCACCTTGGCCTCCCAGAGTGCAAGGATTACAGGCATGAGCCACCATGCCCGGCCTAGAATAGCACTTTGAATTTTCATCAAAAACTTTTCCTTTGCTTTCACAACTTGACTAACTATTTGGCATGAGAGGCCTACCTTTGGTCTAGCTCAGCTTTCAGCACACCTACCTCACTACACTTAATCACTTCTAGCTTTTGATTAAAAGCGAGAGACGTGTGACTCTTCCTTTCACTTGAACACTTAAAGGCCATTGTGGGGTTATTAATTGGTCTAATTTCAATATTGTTGTGTCTCAGGGAATAAGGAGGCCTGAGGAGAAGGAGAGAGATGGGGGAACAGCTGGTCAGTGGAGCTATCAGAACACACTCAATATTTATTGATTAAGTTTGCTGTCTTACATGGGGGTAGGGGGTGGTTTGTGGTATCCCCAAATAATTAAAATAGTAAGATTAAAGATAACTGATCACAGATCACCATACAAGATATAATAATAATAAAAAATTTGAAACATTGCAAGAATTACCAAAATGTGACACAGAGACACAAAGTGAGCACATGATGTTAGAAAATGGCACTGACAGATTTGCTCAATGCAGGATTGCCACAAACCTGCAGTTTGTTAAAAACTCCTATCTACGAAGCATAGTAAAGCGAAGTGCAGCAAAACAATGTATGCCTGTATTTGTCTTCCATTTGTCCCATCTGTTATTTATTCCTCTTACTCTTTTTTCCTGCTTCATTCTAGATTATTTTGTGATCCCATTTTACCCCTAATATTGACCATACCTCTTCCAGATATATATATATATATATGTATGTATATTGTATGTATGTGTATCAGATATATAGGTTTTTTTACTATTTGGCTTAGGGTTAACAATAGGCATTTTAAAGTTGTCACAGTCTACCTTCAAATAATAATATATTACTTCACATAATATATAAGGATATTACAACATTTTTTTTCCTTCTCCTGTCCTTTGTGTATTGTTGACATACATTTTGCTTAATATAACTCCATAATTATTACATTTTTTCCTTAAACAATTATCTACTAAAGAAATAAACATAAGGAGACTAGAATGCCATTTTCTTTATACTTTTGATCAGAAAGAATATTGGGGTCTCAGCCTGTCTGAATGTTTAACTTCTTGAATGAAGATAATGATTTCCCTAACCAGAAACTCCTCTAGTATTAGATATGTTGTTTTCTATGCTCTTTGAATGGTTTTGGAACTTAACTCAATTATTTCTAAAATGGCTGGACCTATATTAATACCTAGATGATATTTCTATATTGATCTTCTAGTTTTTTGAGAATATAATGAAAGCTAGGGATTCTCTATTAGGAAACGTCACATAAAATATCTTCCATGGACTCATGGTTTAGAACCCCTGATTTTGAAATAGATATTTCTATATATATAATACTTTATTGTTATCTTTTGTCTTAAGATATTTCTTTTGACTACTGATACAGTTCTGATAAGGCCTTCCAAAAGTATGGTTTTGTCATATAAAACATAAACATTCAGTTTGATGACTTCTTACAAAGTAGAACCTTCTTAACCATGACAGAGGTCAAGAACTGTAGCATTGCCAGCACGCTCAAAGCTCCCCACCTGCCTCTTCTTGGTCACAATCCCCTTACTTCAACTTAGTGTTAACTATTAATATTATCCTTACTTTTACTTCCTTGCTTCCTTTATGGTTTAATATGCTATAACAAATATATTCTATTTTTTCTTTTCAACTTCATATAAATGGCATTATATAGCAACAGATATAGTATAAGAAAAGATTCAGTAAGCTAATTCATGCAAAATAGTAAAATTTTATATTGATTTTTCTTTTTTTAAATAATTTATGACTCAAGTTTCAATTTATCAGTTAAAATATGTCACTTTGTACACACATAGAGATTTTTAAATGGTTTTGGTGTACAATAAGATAATTTACAGAAATCCTGGTCTCTTTGAAACTAGTACTTCCTAATCGGACTGGATTGTTTGAACACAATGAAATGTGGTCATTTTATATGACAGTGCCCTCTGCTGTCATCAGTACAGATTGCATTAGGATGCTGCTATATTTTATTTTGTGAAGAGGAGACAGTCATTGGCTTTATGCACGATGTGAGACTAAATAGTAAATGCTCTAAGTGTGAAAGAATTAAATCCTTTATTTACTTTACCCAGACATACATGTACTTATGAAATACATAATTGCAACAAATGTGTAATATATGAATATAAAATATATATTTAAATATATATTACATTTAAAGATTATGAGCTATATGCAAGTGTGCATTACTACACTTAAAAATCTTTTACATAAAAGTACAGACTAAGACTTTTTATATGTTCTTTGGAAAAAGTGAAAATCCTCTAACATAGATTCTGGTTATTACACTTTTGTATTTATTAGACTTTTGTATCATCTTTATATTCATTCCTCATCTGTGTTTGGGTGTAGTTAGGGTTTAGGACAAAAAGAAAAATAGCAGAAAAAATAATCAGAGACTATTTAATCCTATAATACTGCTAAATTGTCTTGCTTTTATTCTCTAAATGAAGAAAGGGTAGAGTATCCTAGAGCCTCATTAAATACCTAATTTTACTTGTTATGAGATATCTGAGGATACTACCCTTTCTCAGATTTATCCAGTAATATACCTCATGCATTTGCAGAAAAGCTTCCAATGAAAACACATTCATTTGTGGACCAAGTTTTCTGGAAGTGGTATCTTTGTTCATCAAATATATTTTAGCACCCACGTATGCCAGGCACAGCCATGCAAAAAATTTGTAATAATAGGTCTTGTTTTATTTTTTAGTAATATATTTTTGTAATTTTACAAAATTTGTCTACAACTGATTAGAAAATTTTTTTAATTGAGCCTTGACTATAGAAATTTTAAAAGCACTGTCCTAGATTACTCAACCCTTTTTAAACCCACATACCAAGGGCAACTATAGTTTTTAAAAGTTAAAGATTTGGCCGGCACAATAGCTCACACCTGTAATCCTAGCACTTTGGGAGGCCAAGGTGGGAGCATCACTTGACCCCAGGTGTTCAAGACCAGCCTGAGCAACATAGTGAGACCCCATCTCTACCAAAAAAAAAAAAAAAGATGTTATTAGAGAAATTACCTACTGAATTAACTACACTAATGGCCCCAGTGACAAGGAAGTGATAAATCTGTACAAGTTCCTCTAGCTGATCTTTTTCCTCAACTTTATGAGTACCTTGTCAGTTATCTTTTATGACAAATTATTGTAGTTATATTCTAGGAATATCTGCTTGTTTCAAAAGAACACCAAAAGTTTTCATAGCATTCTGCTAAAAATAGAAAGTTCCTTCTTTAAGTATATGTGTGGCCCTTTTTGCTTGTTTAACTTTCTTTTTTTTTTTTTTTTTTTTTGAGACAGAGTCTCACTCTCTTACCTGGGGCGAGTGCCGTGGCATCAGCCTAGCTCACAGCAACCTCAGACTCCTGGGACTCTCTTGCCTGGGGCGAGTGCCGTGGCATCAGCCTAGCTCACAGCAACCTCAAACTCCTGGGCTCCAGCAATCCTACTGTCTCAGCCTCCCAAGTAGCTGGGACTACAAGCATGAGCCACCATGCCCGGCTAATTTTTTTT
>CAUYSK010071324.1:0-45134 GCA_963575035.1 Avahi laniger | reverse complement strand
AGCCTCACCCAGCTGATATCACCAAGGCACCTAAAGAACTACAGATGGAATTGATTGAGCTCTCTGGAGATGACATTTTAAAGTCACTGTTTGGTGCTAAGAAAGATCCAATTGAAATATGGAAAAATGCAGTAGAATACCTACGCCTTTGGCAACATGCCTGAAACATGCTTTCTTGCTTTTCAACCACTCATTGCTGCACATCTACATTCTCCTACCTAACCCAAATCAAGACGCTGCTAAGTTCACAAATAACTGATCACCTGAAGGATCAACTGAAACTGCGGACCTCCGTGCTGCAACCAAATATTCAAATGCTTTCCAACAAAAAGGAGACACAATGAACTCATTAAAAGTTTAGTTAACTTTAAAAAATTAAAAAAAAAATAGTTTGCATTTTTTGAAATTATTAAGTACACAGTAGTTAGATTTTTACAAAATAATGTACATTTTTAAGTATATCTAATTGAAGTTTCTTGAATGTGGCCTTATTTGATTAATGTGGCTTCCAACATGAAAAGCTTCCCCTCCACTGAGTTACACTATAGATGTTTCAGGTCCAAATTGTCTCTGCCGGACTCCAGAAAGCATGGAACTCTGAGGTCTCACTAAGGACCAGATTTAAAGTTAGTCCAGTTCCAAAGATACTTCCCAAAGAGAATCTTAGATTTTTGCCTGTGATGGTCTTGCCCAAGCCTCCCCTGGGACAGCACTCTGTGGACCGCTCGGCCCTGGAAGAAGCAGATGCGTCCTGCCAGCCCAGGGCTGAATTCCCACGTGCACCTGCTGGCCCCCGCCAGCCATGGGAGCTGCAGATCTCAGGCCCCCCTGGGGAGCTCCAAACAAGTCCCAGCTAAGGGAAGTGACGACTAGTGTTGGGCACACGCTGCCTTTCGGTTTCTCTTGCTTCTCTCGTATTTAATCTTTGCATCGCATTAGAATCTCAGAGGCTACGTATTTCGACTATAGAAATCTAACCTCATCCAGAATCTTATGTACTGAGTTACACTTCCACGCTGTACCCTGGCTTTTATCAAGGCTATTTCAAGAAATTGTCATAAGAAAACAGCTCTTGGATTGCTTGTAAAAACATTATTTAGGCCTTTTCTCATTATATTAACCATTGCCCTGTCGTCTAAGTCCACATGAATTCTTGTTTTAATAATTCACTGCCAGAAAACATTTAGTCAACACTGAGGAACTTAACCACTTCCCATTTTCGAATAATGGAAACCATGACATACGATTTTGTCCCATTTTTTCCCTGTCTTCTGGGACGCACAGAAACAACGCGATGCCCGTTCCAGACGTGTGGCCTGTCCCGGAGCACGTGCTTTCTTCCTGCTCTTTCTAGGTTTTTGCTTTCAGATTTATTTTGCTATATCGTTAACCTTTGGGGGGGGGATAGGCCCTGTATCACAGACTAGCTTTCTTGAAAATATTAATAAATGATGTATTGTTAAAAGTAGCCATTAACAGTGGCTTCTAGATTTGTGACCAGTGGTGAAAAAGAGCCAAATAAATCGGAGGGGGTCCCCCGCCACTACTCTCCTCCCCGCAGGTAATCCCACGGGACATTTGCTCTCTGCCAAACCTGTGGAGACACCTCCGCTGCTCTGGGGTTCTCCGGCCCCTGCCCTTCTGGGTCAGTCTCTGCTGTCTTCTCCTTCCACTTTTTCTCCATCTGTGCCCAAAGCACGACCAACGTCACTTGTTCCTTGAGCTGAGTTCACGCTGGAGCGCATGACAGACGTCTGCTTCCACGACCTCCTGAGTCAATGGCACCGGCTGCGACAGAGCCACGCTGCTGCCCGCTGGAGCGGCGCCTGTGCGATTCCTGCGGGTCGGTTGTGCCTCTCCTTCCGGGAGTACAGACCTTCAAATGGAAGGGCAGGCTTGTGTCGGGGCTTCCTGGCCACAGCACGCACTCAAGTGCACTGACTGATACTTGTCTGCAGACGTAAGATCATTCTGTGGAGGCACATTAATATTCTGTAAAATACTGAATTTTCTTACCCTTAAAACATTATGCTTAGCAAATTGCATCAAAATGATTGCATTTTCAGCAGATTATGGAATGTTTTAGAGGTGTGTTGTTCCAGAGTCTTTTTCAATAAAAAATCAGGAGGAAAATGGAATTTGTCCCTAGTATAATCTCTGCTAACAAACGGTCCATGAAACTATGCATGGAAGGTTCCTCTGGGAGGGTGCATGGAGGGAGGGTCCGGGGAAGGGGGAGGGAAAAAGAAAACTTATATCATCACTAGAAGACCGAGCTGCAGCATCATAAATGCTTTAGCAGCCCGGGCTCGCCTCACCTCTGTTCTGTGGGAAGGGGTCTCAGGACAGATTTGGTTGCACAGTAAATCCAACCAAATGTTGCCTCCAAGAGACTCATTAAACAAAATGACTCAGAAAAGTGGAAAAGCAAAAGCATATATGAGTCATTTAAGCCAATGAAAGGAAGGGTAGCAATATTATTGCATTTAAAGCATTAGTTGGTCGTTTCATATTAATTGCATATACCATCGAAGATGAAGAAGACACCAGAACTCTCATTGCTTCGTGTCATAGCACCGAGTTATATAAAGCAAGACCTGCTAAAAGAACAAGAAGAAATAGAAGTCCAACTGATGCGGAACCTACCCCGCCATTTTCGTTTGTCCAGAGGTCGGGAAACAGACAATTTAAAATCACTCGGAGAATGAGGCCCCGTCTGCACCGCGACCACAGGGCCCGGGCGGGGCAGGCTTCCCGTGGCACCGTCCCTGCCACAGCGCCCCGGGACCCTGCAGATGCGCGCGCACTTCCAGCCTGAGGGGCGGGGCGAGTGTGAGAGGAATTTTGGTTGTGGAGACGAAAAGTTAAAGCTCTGGGAAGGCGGACTTTCCTGGTGGGCAACTGAAGAGAAGGCGTCGCAGGAGCAAGGGTCCTGGGGCCTCTTGGAGAGAGGCCACCCCGGCCTGACCTGCCCGCTCAGCCAGCCGCCAGGTCTCGGAGCCTCCAGAACCTCCCTGCTCTGAAAGCTCCTCCCTCCGCTCATCGGGGCAGGGCCTCAGCACCTTTCCAGGCGTGCACCGGACAGGAGGCTCCCAGGCCTTGGTCGGGGAGGGGGCCTCAGCGTGTCCCCCCACAGAGCCCCACTGCAGGTGGGTGGGGCTGGGCAGGGGGCGGGGACGCGCCAGGATTCAGGATTCCAGCCGTAATCAAAGCCCTGAGCAAGTTCCTTTTCCCACCTTTGGTTTCCAAATCCCTGCGCTACCTCAGAGTGACTTTACAAAGAAGGCGAAAAGGAAGGAACGGCAAATCGCCTAAGGAATGACGAGAATACCACCACTAACAACTACAGAGATCGAATCTCCTGCGAACACCTAAAGCCCTCCCAGCCTTCCCGCCTCACTCGATGAGAAGCCAAAGTCCTTCCAAAGACTCTCCGCTCCGCTGTCACCCTCTTGCTGCCCTACTTCTCTCCTCCCACTTTGCTTTCTCCTTCACACTCTGGGCAGCTGCACTTGCTGTTCCCTCTGCCTGGAATGCTCTTCCTGTACACCTTCCCATGACTAGGCCGTCACTTCCCCTTCCGTGGCCGCCACGTCTGGAATTGCAGCCTTCCCAACACGCTCTCTCACACACACACACATGCTCACACACACACACACACACACACACACATGCTCTCTCACACACACACACACACACACACACACACACACACACACACACGCCTCCTTCTTACTTGCTCTATTCTTTTCCCTGGCATTTAGCGCAATTCAACATTCGACGTATTTTGTTTATTTTGCCTTCTATCCTTCCAACCCCACTGGAATATAAGCTCCATGAAGACAGGGATTTTGTATGACTTCGTGTTTTCCCTTTGCTGCTGAATTCCGGGCACCTAGAACAGTGCTGGGCACATGGTAGCACTCAAGGAGTATTAGCTGAACGAATGAAGAAACTTACTGTAGGCCCTGGATATACGGGCACATCCTTATTGTTGCAGTGGTTAGCCGCTTGGATCTCTGTTTGTTTTCCTTGGTTCTTGGCCATCGGCTATCCTTGACCCAGAGAGACACCGTTTCAGAATGGAAAGGCATTGCCTGAGAATCAGAGAGACGTCATTTCTCATGCTCCCACTGGCTGTGTGAGACTCAGGTAATTCCCCACACTTCTGTGGACAATTCCTCATGCAACTCTCAATAACAATTGTAGAAAAAATAACAGCTATCACTTTTCAGCACTCGCTAATATATCAGACACTGTGCTAATTACCTCCTGGGGTTCCTGGAGGAAGCTCAGGAGGTGAATACTGCAATTATGTTGATTTTACAGATAAGGAAAAGAATTCTCAAAGACAGCAAGTCATTCACCCAAGAGCCACAGAAAAGCAGCAGCACAGCCCGGGTTTGAACCAAGGCAGCCACACTCCGGTGTCCACACAATTGGTACGAGACAATATGATTTCCCCAGGAAAGGAGTCATTTGAGCAAGTTTCTTCTAGCTCTAAAAATTTCTCTCTGCCTGCCCATTCATCTATCAATGCATCCATTCACCTATCTACCATCCATCCATCCACCCATCCATCCATCCACCAACTCTCCTATCCATCCATCCACCCATCCATCCATCCACCCACCCATTCATCCATCCATCCATCCACCCATCCACACATCCTCATATCCATTCATTCTGTCAGCTTCCTACCTGGTGAACGATATGTATCAATAACTCAGTATAAATACATCTTCCAGCCAGAGATGCCACTCACAGTGTATTCTCCTACTAGCAGTCAGCCATTGGTGACCTCTTTGTTCTCAAAGAACAGCACACCATGACTCCATTAGCTATACCAATAACTTGGAATTTTTGATGACAGAAAATTGGCCATAAAGACAAACAAACAAACAGACATGAAATTCAGACAGACAAGAAACATAAGAGCTAACATTTGGTGGGGGAGAGGGGAACATATTTTCTAGTACAGACAATGTGGGAACTGGCTGTGCCTCCAATGTATTCTATGTCTGGATGTTTTTAACGTTAATGATTAGTTTTGCAAAACAGCACAAAATACAGTAAAAGGAGAAGTAAAACCCATTAACATCCTCTGCAAGCATTTACTACGGGCAGTTACAAGCACACGCTACGCTCTCCACCCTGCACTGCGACTCAGGGAACCCCCAAACTAAAAGGCTCACAACCCTACCTCCAGGCGCCTGCAGACCTTGCATGAAAAGATGGGGGAGGGGTGGGAAGGGAGGGCACAGGTGTCAGAGGCAGAGACAGAAGGCTGGGGGCTGTGCGGGGGTCTTTACAGAAGGGAGGGGCCTCCTTACCTGGAGACAGGCTGCCCTAAGGGCATGGATTGACCGCAGCTTAGAGAGGGAGTCCTCGCCTCCAGGGCAGGAGCTGGAGCCTGGAGAACTGCCCCCCTCAAGACCCCCTGACACTGCTCACACTACCCTCGCACAACGCTCAAGGCCAGAGCATGGGGGAGGTGTCCATTCCACCCTCATCCACCGAAGCCCAGCCCTGACCTGGCAGTGTCCGGGGTCCCGGTGCCGAGGCCAGAGCCCCGTGTCCACTCCGTGCTCTGGGCTGCGACATGTAATTGCTGGCGTTCTACTCCACCTGGTTTTCAACCCGCCACTAGGTTTCCGTTATTTTTTTTAACTTTTTCCGAGTAAATAAATACTATTAAAATATACAATTAGAAATCGTCCTTACAGCACAGACTCGGGTTCCTTTACGGGCTGGGATCTTCACAGCCTCATCCGTGCCCCAGGCCTAACACCGTGGCCTTGGGAGGACATCCTGTGGATATAGGGGCTTTTTGTTTGTTTATCTGAAAAAACTGCTTTATTGGGATTCGCATGCACACCGTACAATTCGCCAGTTTGAAGTGTACAATTCAGTGGTTTTAGCATATTTACAGATGTGTGCATCTGTGACCATAGTTAATTTTAGAATATTTTTGGCACCTCAGAAAGAAATCCTGTACCCTTTAGCGACCAACACCCCGTGCCCCCTACGCAAGCACTGATCGATTTTCTTTGTCTGGAGATTTGCCTGTTCTGGACATTTCAGAGAAATGGAATCATACAACACGTGGTCTTTAGTGGCTGGCGTCCCTTCTTCACTCAGCGTCACATTTCCAAGGTTCACCCACGTGGCAGCGTTGATCAGCTCCTCCCCCCTTTCACGGCTGAACAGTGTCCCATGGTATAAATACACCGCATTTTATGTGTTCATTCATCAGCTGATGGACATGTGGATTTTTTATACCTTATGGCTGTTATGAGTAATGTTGCCATGAAACTTACATGTAAGTTTTTACACAGATCTATGTTTTCATCTCTCGAGTATATACCCAGGGGTGGAACCGCCGGGTCCTGTGGCAATTCTACGTTTAATCGTTTGAGGGACTGGGGGCTGTTTCCAAAGCAGACGCACCGTTTACGTTCCACCAGCAGCGCACGAGGAGGGTTCTGACTTCTCCACGTCGTCACCGATACTCATTACTGTCTGATATACAGCGGTGTTTTGAGTGACGTCCCAGGGATTGCTGAGGTCGAGAGGCCCCCACAGGACACGAGAGGAGCAGGCTCTAAGGTGGGCCTCGTTACTGGTAATTCTGAACCCTCCCTGCATGTCCACCCGCCCATAGCAAAGCCATGGCTCACCGAGGTCCCCTGTGCGCTCGTCCCCTCCCTGAGGACTCCTCGGCTATCGCTCTTTCACTCCCCCTCGTTTTCTGACCCCTCCTTACCTTCTTTCCTTGGCCCCCCGTCCACACTCGAAGGCTTCCTGCTTCTGAAATCTCCTTTTGTGTGTCATACTCTGGGCCGGTCCCGAGGCACACTGTTAACCAGCAGGGGGGCGGGCTCCCCACCCGGCCACGCCACCCACCAGGGGAGAAGGAACAGTCAGTACTGAGAAATCGGCAGGTGTTTTCATCTCAATAGGGAATGCACCAGGGTGAGGTCTGAGCGGATGCCGGTGAAGGAGAAACGGAAGTGACAGACGCCTGCTGACAAGGCGCAGGGGACAGTTCGCACCCCTGGGCGAGGTCGCGTGGGGGAGGGTGGGGCTGGTGGAGGGCGCTCAGTCTCTTGTCGGCCTTCTGAGCCCACCTCCATGAAAGTCAGCAGATATTGCCGACTGAATTATGTTGCAAAAAGAATTCCAATTTTCGGATTTTACTATCAAGTTAAACTGTGTACCATGTTTCCTCTTTTAAAAACTATTACTGCTGATAGAATCCTCTTTTGATGGAATTATCATTGACTTCTGGTTCATTTAGTCTGTTTGTATTGACAGAAGTGACAGAGGAGCGTTGCCTGGCACCCTCGCACGTGGTCCCACAGTGACCAAGGCCACCTGCAACTGAGCTGCACTGGCAAAGGGAGGTCTCTGGAAACAAAGAGAAGGGCCCTCATCCATGAGAAAGTCGTACTCCAGCATTTCCCAAGGAATGTCCTGGAGCAGTGATTCCACGGCATGGTAGTAGATATTAAATAACAAAGAGCCCTGTGCTCAAATAAGCTTGTAAATCACTGATTAAACACAGTTTGAATAGGTTTCTTTACTGCAGCAGTTTGGGGTAGCTTTTAGTACTGCAATGTGAGTTATGAATCTCCAGGAGGAGAATATAATATGTGCTATTTCCCAAGCTCATCTGACCGCAGAAACTGTATTTTAGAGAATATCTAGTAAGACTGTGTTTTCCTGGAATGCACTGGACCACTATGCTACATACCTGCGGTAGAGACGGAGATGATTAACGTTCATGGTACTTGCCAAGAGAGAAGACGGAAGGTCTGCCCAACAGGTGCTTGTACCTCCGCCCACTGCCTGTGCTGCCTGGGCAGCGTAATTGTATGATATACGTAACGTCATCCTATCACTCGGAGCGTATTAATGTCCTGACTTTGTAAACTTCATGTGGCATATTGCACTGATAAGAGTTTTGCTCAAATACGATGCTTTGCAAGGAAACATGTACTTTTTCCATCGTGCACTGTGGAATGTTCTTCCCCCTCTGGGCACTGGGATTTCTGCAGTGCCATTCCAAGTGGGACCATCGGGAAGGGACGTCATAACCTCAGGGTTCCCAGGTCCCTGGCCCGCATGGCCCTTAGATGTCATTTCCAAGAAGAGAGACTTCATTCCCCAGTGGAGAGCAGTGGGCAAAGCTTGACTCTCAGTGCTAATGTCCAGGACAACACATCACACCAAGTCCCATGGGCCCAGCCAGCCAAGGAAATGGGCCTCCAGTGCTGCCAGCCCAGAGACACCCATGGGAGTTTTATCAAATTAATGAAGTGGATAGATTACCCTAAACTGGGAAGAACATCCAATAGAATACACAACTGTATTAGTTTCCTTGGCTGCCATAACAAAGTGCCACAACCGAATGGCTTAAAACAGTCTGGAGGACAGAAGTCAGAGATCAAGGCGTTCACAGGGCCACACTCCCCTGAAGGCTGGGGGAACCTCCTTTCGCACCTCTGCCCAGCATCTGGTGGCTGCCAGAGATCGTTGGCACTCTGGCTTGCAGCCATGTCACCCCAATCTGCCTCCGTCGTCACGTGACATTCTTCCTGTGTGTCTCTGACTCTGTGTCCGAATTTCCCTCCTCTCGTAAAGACACCAGTCATTGGACTGGGGCCCACTGTAACCCAGCATGACCTCATCTTAACTTGATTGGATCTGCAAAGACCCCATTTCCAAATGAGCTCAGGTTCACAGGTACAGGAAATTGAACGTGATCGTAGCTTTTGGGTAGACATAACTCAATGTAATGACCAAGAAAAAGTCTAGAAAAATCTCAATAACTAGAGCAAAAGAGTAAATACAGTGAAGAAATTTAAATGTGATCTTACGCTTACATTCAAAAATGCATCTAAATGCATGCAGAGTGAAAAAGATATTACCGAAGGAAGCATGCTTGCGGGAAAGCTTAGGCACATGGTCGCCTGCAGTGTTCCCGTGAGCTGAGCCCACGTCACGCTGGGGCACCAGCCTGGGCAGTACGTCTGGCTCACAGGCCTGGGGCACCGCAGCTCCACCCCAAGAGATGCCCATCCCCAGTGCCAAAAGTAGCCACAAACACCAAACTCTGGCATGCTGGAGAGGGTTCAAAGGGCATCTCCAGGAGCCAAGACTTGAGAACAAGAGAACCATCCTCAAATGCCTGCAGGGCAGCCATGCAGAGCGGAGCGTGGACCCGTTTCCTGTCCTACAGATTTAGGGTGGTGGTGATGATGTGGGAGGGCTTCAATAACAGCCCAATTTGGGGGCTGTTGAGATAGAGGAGTCTCCTAGGGATTCATGTGAACATGCTCTGTCCCTGAAAGCTGGCATTTTTCTTAATTTCAGGAAAGAATAACACATTGAGAGAGGGGGTGGGATGTCTTCCTGCTCTGCTCAGGGGGGCTCTTGGCACTGCTCTCTCACAGGATGGACTCCTCAGGGCTTGTGTCCCCAGGGCTGAAAACTCAGCTGAGACAGTCAGGACACTGACCCCAACCTGGGGGCAGAGGGACGGCGGGAGGCTGGGGGATTCCCAGCTGTGCCGTCACAGACTGCGGCCACCTGGAAGGGTGTCAGAGCTCCACAAGGTGTGAAGCTGTCCCCACTGACACATACTGCTACACGCATAGGTGCACACACAATACGCCGTATCTGCCGGAAGCTTGTCACCCTCTTCTTACCTGTCCTACATATTGAGATTCTGGGTGAGATTTTAGTTGGCCGCTTACATTTTTAAAAAAACTATTAAGTCCTAGAGACATGGACTAAATGAAACCATGTGAAACCCAGTAGGATATCAAATACTCCACTGGAAAAAATGAGAGCGTGCGCACGGAGTGAGCGCCGAGTGCCCCTTCTCGACGTGGGGGACGGCCCGGTGCGGATGTGAAGCTGGAGCTGAGAGCACAGAGGAAGGAGCCGGCTGAATCTCCGGCTCACGGTGGCCCGCCCACGGTGGCCGGGGCTAAATGTTCCCTGCCGTGAACTCCAGCTCGGACCCTGGGCTCAGAGCAGGAAGCCGGTGACAGCCAGGAAGCTGGCTGGCTGCAGAGTCACCTGCTCTCAAATGAGACACCTGTGGGTGGGCTTCAGGGTGTTCAAGGCAGGGAATTTACTCCAAGTGTTATCTGTTTTTCAAAGTCATCGTTTAATTGTTTTTCTGTTTATCTTCTTAAACTGCGCCTTTCCCTCTCGGGCGTCTCTTCCAGGCCAAGCCACAGAGCTTCCGTGTCCCAGCAGGCCGACCGTGGCCTCGGCCAGAGCGCCCCCGCGTCAGCTGAGCCGCTGGCGCAACCCGGGTGCTGTCCTGGGGGGACGGTGGAGCGGGCAGCGACTCCACATTTATGTGGCCTTTCGGTCACAGAGGAAGGAAAGATGATCCCCCACCAACCCTCGGGTTGAGGAAAAACAAGTCAGTCCCTCCGGAGACGGTGCTCTAAGTGAGGCCGCATCTGCCAGCAGGCGCCGTGCCTGCGCTTTCCGCGCTCACGCCCTTCGTCCCAGTGACTAACCTGGCTCCTGCCAAATGACCCGAAGGAGCCTTTCCTGGAAAGGGACACCTTGTGATGGGGTGCGGGTGGGGCCGGGCCTGCAGCTCCTGTGGCTTCACGGGACAGTGTCCCGGGGACGTGAGCCAGGCCCGGCTCGCTGAGCTGGTAGCCTCAGATGACCCGGAGAACCCCAGCCGGCTCGCTGTGCCCTGCGGCCCTCCCTGCCCAGACAGGGCCAACAAACTTCCCTTTCCAGACGCGGAGTCCAGCAGCAGTTGCTGAGGCCGACGGCTGTGGCCTCACTGAGGCACTTGCCTCCTGCCTCCACACCTTCCCCTCTGCTCACTCTGGGAGGGAGGAAGCACCGTGCATGCGCGCCATGCATGTGCATGTTCTCCCTTAATGTTCCACATTTATTTCAGTGTGCTGTGGCAGTGGTTTAAAATTTAATGTTTAAACCTAATGAATTATTAATATGTGAATAAACAATGTTTAATGTGTAATGATACATTTCATAAGTATAAAAGCTAACATTTAACCTGTTAGAACCGCACTGCCTGGTAGGGGCTGTTATTCTCTTTTTCAATTCGGGAAACTGAGGCACTGGGAAATTAAAGGTCATGCACAGGTGGACACAGACAGCCGGGAAGGCAGGAATGGAATTCAAGGAATTCGACACGCGAGCCCAGCCTCACCACACTTCCACCCTCAAACAATGATCTAAACACACTCACAACGGTTCTCAATTTAATATCATCTTCCTAATAGTTTGTTTTAACTATATTTGCTCCTTTTTATTTTAGAAAATTTTGAAAATGTAAAATAAAGGGGAAAAAACTGCTAGCCAGTGTAATAACTTTTAACTTTATGGCGTATTATTTTCTAGAGTGTTTTCTATGTACAGGTATATATACACGCACGCATTGACATATACATATGTGTAGCTACGTGTTTACATAGATGTAAACTCTTGTTAAATATATTTATTTAACAAAATTGAGACACTCTTCTCTTACTTTTTAAGATATGCAATCTGTGCCCAGTTTACCATGAGGGACACGATTCTTGTGACGGGTACAGTAAGCCATGAACGCACAGTCCCAGGAGGCTATGGAAACAATGCCAGGGAAGGTCAAGGTTTAGAAATGCGACAAGGCACAAAGCAGCTTCATTCTGCCAGTGTTTGGGACCAAGTGAGTAGAAATGCCCCACCGCCACCATCACGGGACTCGCCCATCTCTGTGCATCTGAGATTCCACCAGCCTAGAGGTGCCGCCTCCAGGCAGGCGTGGGAAGGGGAGCGGGGCTCAGTTCCAGTGCAGACCTCCAGGGGCCTGCCAAGGTCGTGCAGGCCGAAATCCCTCCGGACCCCAGACTGGGCCCTTGCAGAAGGACCAACAATGCCGCACCCACTGCCCATCCCGATTCCCTGCTGCCCGCCAGCTGCCGCCCCCTCTCTGTCCTGCTTCCCGTCCACCCCCAGGGCTTTGTTTTCCCTCCAGCTCAGAGTCCCTCACAGACCTTGACAAAGAGGAGCAGGTGCTGCCTGTGGCCCACGTGGGGGAGGGACCCTTACGCCCCCATCCCCCAGGGCGGTGGGACTCCAGGGAAGTGACTCAGAAATAACCAGCGCAGGACTCCTCTTTTGCAAACACCCTTTGCACACAGGGTCACAGGAACTGTGTGCAGATCTGTCCTCAGTCCGGCCACTCGGGCCAAGGGTCACGGCAGGACAACCGGCCAGGGACTCAGAGAAGTGCCCCTCCTGTGTGCCTCCTGCATTTTATTCCTGAATTCACCGTTGCTGATGACAAGTTGAACGTAGATCCCAGGACAGATGGGGTGGGCGGGAAAGGAGAGGAAAGAAAAAAAAGAAGAAAAGAAACACAAACTGCCCGGAGTGAGACTCTGTTTAAATATTAAGTGTCTGACTAGATCAGCCGCTGCAAAGCGGAAACCTGGGGCAGGCGTGGCAGGGCCGCACGCATCTGTCCCCTCACTCGCTACCTCTGTCACGGGCGCTGGGCGATCTCCTCCTCACCCCGGTGTGTGCCGGGCATCGGGCCAGGCTTCATGGGGAGGGGAGCGAACTTGCGCCCAGGACCCTGTGACAGACACGGGGAGACCCTGCCAAAGGGGATGGGGGCACAAGGGAGCCCAGGCACAAAAAGGCAGGCAGGGGAGAGCAGTGAGGAGGGGGAGGCCCGCAGAGACCACCCCCTGCCCTGGACGCTGCCCAGCAGTGAGACAGTCGGGGGGTGGGGGGGACGCAGCCCAGCCGGGACCTTGCCCCGGGACTTGAGCTGCGGCTGGTTCCTCCGGTCCTCACGCCCTGCACCTGCACGTGTGAAGTGGGAGTGTCACATCACACGATAATGTCACTTAACGCCCCTTGCTCATGGCGGATCCTCAGGCAAATGTCACTATCCTTCTCCGGGCTCCCTTCTCCCCAAGCCTTCAGCGACTCACCCCATTTTTCATCCAGTTTTTCAGCACTGCCAACTTTCCTTTTGCTCCTCATTTAATTCTACTTCAAGGCTGAGGAAACAGTTCTCTGCGGAGGAACCACAGGCACACGGCCGACAGCGATCGCTCCTGGCCGGAGGCCACAGTGCCAAGAGACAGGCCCCTGCTCTGCCCACCCACACCCGACTCTCACCCACAGCGGGGGCTGCACGGAGCAAGGGGGTGGTCCCCAGCCCTCCAGAGCCCTGCCAGGTAATGCTCCTCGTGGCAGGTCCCAGGCCTCACACACCGCTCCTTCCTCCGAAGGGAGCGGCGGTGTTCTCCGGGGTCCCAGGGATCCTCAACCCTGATCAAGAGAAAATGCCGATCTCGGCAGACCTCATCCCAGGCTGCCCCCGTGTCCCTGAGCACAGAGATGTCCTTGCTCCTGTTGCTTGTTTTCTCCTGCACAGCATGTGCAAAGTGTTCATTGCGATGCGGCATTTACTTTAGTGATGGGATCTTGAAGGACCCGAAGGAGCTGTGGGGACCAGGAAGAGGGTTTCGGGAAGAAACGCGGCAGGGCTGCCCGATGTGCTGACTGGACAATAAATCTCTATATCGTTCGCTTCACAGACGGAGTCTGGAACGGATCGCAATACTTAATGCACAATTATGGTTTCCATAAATTGTTCCCAGATGGCGCCGGGAAACAGCATTAAGCAGAAACAAGAAATGATCAGATTTTAATGAATTTTTGTTTCCTCTGCCTTGTTCTTTCATAAATTCTTGTTGAATCTGTGGTTCAGGGAGGGTATCCGCTGCAGGGAGGCTTGTGCACATGTATGCACTAGGCGTGGGACACACGTGCATATTTAGCACATATAAACACATATCTAACGAGCACGCATGGACATGGCGGCAGGCGTGCATGCGTATTTCACTCACTCAGCGTGTTTTGTATCCAGGCATCGTGCTAGATCATTAAATTCTTCACAGTTATATAAAATGACATCCTGCTCATCTTACACGTGAGAAAACCATGTCTCCGAGTAAATGAGACAAGTAAGTAACTTACCGAAGGTCACCCAGACGTCAGTGCTGGAGGCATTCAGTGACCCACCTGCGTGACCTGCAGGCCCGTGTCCTTTGCACTGTACCACACGGAGGATCATTATATCAGACAGACGGACGGACAGATGATGGATGCCCAGTGAACGCGCCACCTGAGAGAGAGAGCGCCAGGCGCCCCAGCACTCCCAGCTGGTTCAGACTCGGCCTTTGAATTCCACCCTTGCGGGCAGCGGCCTGCTCACGGCCGGCCGCCTCTGGTCAGGTTTAAATGTCACATCCTAATAGACGCCTCCCTGACCCCTGGTCCAACCTCTCTGTCACGTCACCTGTTCTGCAGTCACATCTCTCATAATTGCCTGGTCACTCAAGCACAAATGCCACCAGGTCAGGGGCCTCACCCATGTTCATTGCAGAACCCCTGCACCCTGGAACCTAAATACGTGTTCAGCAAATAAATGGCGGGCATGTGTGTCTCTCCCCTGCTGTCCACTGCTCTGTGCCCCCCACCCCAGGCAGGTCCCGGGTGCAGCACTCAGGCACTCTGTGTCCTTCTCGCCCGGGCCGATGGGCCCACACAGGAGAGGGAAGCTTCACCGTGAAGCTCTGCTCTGAGGCCTGCGGGAAATCATGGCAGAGTGAATCAACGACAGGCTGCTCCCATGCAGACTCACGTCCCCGCTACCCCAGCCGAGAACAATGCCTTCTGCTCCTGTGTGCAGAGCACAGATGTCGGCAGCTACATGTCACACAGGGGCAGGCAGCCTGGCTGGGCAGGTCACGCCTTCCCGAGCCCGGGCTCGCGTGGGTGCTCACCCGCATTGTGAGGACAGATTTTTCCACTGGCGGCGTTGACCTTGCGCCTCCACCTCGGGCGCAGTGTGCTAACCGTGACGATCTGCTCTGTGTCCTGGAGGACAAGTACAGACATGGACAACCTGCCCCTGGTGGCAGCCGGTGTGGCAGAAAGAGCAGGCTTTGGGGACCTGGTGAAATGGGTGTAACTTGGCCCTGCCACTCTCAGATGAGTGTGACAGGTGTGACTTCAGACCTTCCTCACCTTCTCGGAGCCAGATTTTCTCCTCTGCTGAGTGGCTGTGATGGCTCCCTCAGAGGGCGCCGAGAAGGTCAAGAGGTAACACGCAAGGTCGCTCTGCCGGGCCCAGCATCCGTGACCTGCCCCCGCAACGCTAATCCACCCCCCAGGTGGGAAGCACGTGGGAAAACACCAGGTATGGGCAGGTCCAAAAATGCCGACCACCATCTCCTTTCTGTTCCTCCCAGCAAACAGTGTGCTCTGTCAGAGAGCAGGAGCCCAGATTCCTGGGCAGAGGGGTGGCCGGGTGGATGCCCGTTCCCTGCAGAGGCTCCAGCCCAGAGAGCCACAGCCACCTGCTGCGGCAGCACCTGGTGGCCAAGAGCGGAGCAGAGGATGGCAGGCTGCTTGGCAACCTCAGGTACTTCCTCCAGGCTGTCCCTCATGTCCCCAGGGAATGAGGCAAACACAACAACTGTGTTTCCTTCCCAAGCTGACCCCCTACCCCACGTCCCTCCTGCCAGGCCGGCTCCTCCTCTCCTCTGAAGCCTGTCACCCAGCAAGCACCTCTCAGCACCCATGCCAGTCATTTGTGACTGTGGCTCCGAGCAGGGGCCCACCTGGGAAGTGGGGGATCCTAGCGCTCAGACAGGTTCTCTGCCTGTCAGCTGCCTCCCGGGATTCAGCGGTGAGCCCCCAAACTTCAGGACATGAAACGTATCTGAAGGAAGGAGCAGAGAAAGGCGTCATCAAGGCCACTGTTTAGAGAAGCAAGTAGTAAAAGGAACAACTATTGCCGATTGCTGCTAACTAACAGGTATTAATATTTGAGTATCTATCAGCTCTTACCAAACACTAGCAACATGCACAATATTTTTGGTAATGATCTTCTGAGGGAGGTGCTATTACGGTCATCCCCATTTTACAGATGAAGAAACTAGGTTGAAAGAGGGCAAATGATTCAGGCAAGGTGCCTAATTAGAGGTGGTAGATGCAGGCAGACGTGAGCCCTGGCATCCTGCCCCCCAAAGTGCGGTCCCCAACCCACAGAATGCACCCCTCCTGGAAGTCGGTCTGGAATGTGAGTCTGCAGCCCCACCCAGACCCACCATATCAGTCTGCCCCTGAGCAAGATCCCAGGGGACCTGTGAGCACACTGAGGAGGGAGAAGCTGCCCCAGAGGCAGACTCCATAACCCACGCTCGCAGCCGCCCCACACGGAGCTCCGTCTCGTGTGTGCTTGTTAACCCCCCCGTCTCCCCACTTACTCACGCCCTCACTGTGCCTGCACCGAGCGTCCGCGTGGGTAAGCCACGCCGCTGGGTTTGGGAACACAAATAATGGGAAAACAATCTTTTGGCCTGGAATCCGTTTTACTCAAAGTGGGGCAATCATATAAAATCCCCTCAGCTATGAAAAAGTAATTCCTAATAAGACATGTAATGACATTAAGGCACACTGTTATCTGACTTCGTTTAAACTTCAAGAAAAATTCCATATTGCCTCGTCTTAATGTACTTTAGACTTGTAGTAGCATCAGTCACAGGCTTTGGAATTTTAAAATAAGATTCATGCGAGTGCTGAAAAAATGATGGAGCTTTGTAAAAAACAAAAACAAAATAACAACAACAACGAAAACAGTGTAGCCGTCTTAAAGGCATTTCCAATAGACAAATCTGGGACGATCTGAGCAAAAATGTCTTCGATAAAGATGTCAATGAATTATAACCCACAGGATAAAAAAATTCCATCAGTTCATACTGATATAAAGAAGTAATTGAATAAATAACTAAACGCTTTCTGACAGTGGAGTTCCAATCAACAAATGTAGAAGGAATGGGGATAGAAATAGAAAATTGTCATTTTGCAACACCACAGCCATGATTGGGGTGGGCAAGAATCCTTGGAGAATGCTAACAGTCGCCGGCAAAACGGATGATAAGAAAGCAGGATATTTGGATAATCTCAAATCATCACCCCACAGATGCTTATTAAATACGAAGGACAAATAGTGGAGAAACTGGCAGATACCCTCCTAGCCAAGCAGTCCAGATGAACCTTGCCGGTAATGAGACGCGTCGACATGCAGATGCCGGGTTGATGCGCTGAGAAGGATCCTTGTCACCTGTGTGGTGCTCTTGCCAAATGAACATGCCAAGGTCTTCAGCTAACGAGAAAACAGGAAACCCCAAGTTGAGGTACATTCTATTAAAAAACAAAAAATAGGCCAGTCCTCTTAAAAACAGCATTGAGCTCATGAGAGACAAAGATTGAAGCGCCGTCCCAGACTGAAGATGAGGAAGGAGCATGACAACAAACGCAGTGACGGGTCCTGGGTGGGGTCCTGGGGTAGAGGCGGGATATCAGGGGCCAAATTCGGGAGAGGTGTGTGTGTTAGCTACAGAGCTGCACTGACGGCACGTTCTTGTTTTGGTCCCTGTGGGGTAATGAGCTGAACATTTCGGGAAATTGGAGAAAGGGATTCAGGAACTCTATGTACTAATTTTATTTTTTTTATAGGTCTGAAATTGTTTAAAAATAAGAGTTTGAGAAAAACGTGCTTCCTGAGAACAGACTCAAGAGCTGCCAGACTGAGCCTCGTGCGCGGCGGGGCGAGGACGTCAGGTAGACACACGCGGAACGGTGCCACTAGCTCTCACGGAATTGTTGGAAATTAATTTGAATTATGCCATTAAACAGATGTGCTCTGTGGGGCATGGACAACTTTTTATTTCTTGAATGTCTAACCTGCTGCCGTATCAGATGGCATCAAATTAATTATACAGAGTTATCAACGGGTGTGACATGACAAGCCTTGGCACCGCCATACATCATCGCAAGTCGAGGCAGAGGCGCTGCCTGGCTGCGGGGGCGCGTGTGTGCCGCCACCCGGATCAGACCTGTCTTGACGGGGCATCTCAGGACTCTCCACGCTCACCCAGCACACCTGTGTGTGTGTCCAAAAGCTAAAGCTCAACATGAGCTAAAAGTAAAAGCACCCAGATAGAAGAGACCTGTATTTAAGATCACCAGAATTGGTTTATTAGTAAAATTATATTTTTCACGATTGAAAATGCCAGGTCTATATGTGGCATGCTTCATGCATGCACTTCGTACTTTTAAACACAGAACTCTGTGTTTAGAGAACTGTTACATATGTATGAATATTGTAAACAGGACAAAAAGAACAAGGCTTGTGTACACAAATGTGACATGAAGCAGTCTAGAAATGATAGATAGATATGAATAGATACATAGATATGGATAGATAGATAGATATGGATAGATAGCTAGATATGGATAGATAAATAGATAGGACACATATGCGGTCCGGAAAGTATCCAGCCATGTTCTATGTTCTCTTTATATCAGCAATGGCTGGATACTCCCCAGGCATCACTCGTAGCTACCATATTTACACACATACTGGAAAAATATACTTAAAATCAGAGTTAATAAACTACAAAGGAGAAGGGTGGTACATTATACTCTTTAAAAAACTAAAACAACAGCAAAAGGAAAAATAAAATTTGTTCTAGTACCATGAGAGTCACTCCATGAGAAAGGATTTCTAAAAAAGAAGTATTTCCCTGTTGATGATTTACGAGGCAATGTGGATCACTCTTATCCTGAATTCTATTCTATAGAGAAAGCCTAATACAAATTTAAGTCAGATTTAAGCTTTCTTAATGGTTAGTGTGCAATTTTTTCAGTTAAATAAGAGTGTTAATGCACAACTGAACAAATGTACATTAAATGAATAAATAACTAGATGATTAAGACAAATCATAAAAATTTTTATATTTAAAATAAGGGTTAATACAGAAGAAGCTAACATAAAACATAAAATCTTCAGTTCAAAGCAGGACTTGAGTCCAAAACCCAGAAAAATAGGTCGAATGTTTGCGAATCAGATTTCTGTTTACACTTAATCACCCTTTCATCCATCTCTCCCTCCATTTGTTCCTTCCCTCTATTCCTTCCTTCCTTCCTTCCTTCTGTCCATACTTGGACCAATCTATTCATCCACTCATTCTTTCAGCAAACCCTTAGAGACCCCAGGGCACTATCCCCAGTGACACCTCCACCAAGATGAACAAGACACAAGTCCTTTCCCAAGAGCTCGCTGACTCTGGGGAAGACAAACCTGTAAATCCACCCTCGCCAGGAACTACTGCAGGGGCCCCAGCTAGACACGGCCTACGAGGCAGACGTCCGAGTGGCTGCCTGCTCGCCTGGCTGGCTGCTCAGGGCTGTCCTCCAACCTACCCGCAACTGCTTTTAGGTGCCTATTACGACGATGTCCCTGGCAGGGCCTGTGAATATCCTACAGTTCTGCATGGGACAGAGACAGTGGCTATGACAGGAGGGGCATTGCGATGTGGAATAGGGGGTCCTCGGGGTACACAGGAGCCCATTCGGCCAGGTGGGCACTCTGATCAAGGAAGGGATGTCTAACAGCGGCCTGGAAGGTGAGCGGGACTTGGTCGGGGGCTGAAGGGGGATGAAGGACGTGCTCCCACCAGCGGGCACAGCAAGTGAGACAGTAACAGGCAAGAGACAGGAGGACCTGACGATGTTGGGCTTGTCTCCGCCAGGAGCAGGGCAAGGTGGGCGCCTGGTTTGAGGGGTTGGGAGAGGCCAGCGTCCTAAGCCCTGTGGGGACATGCTGAGTTTATCCCCAGGCTGGAAAGAAGCAGTGCAGGGTTTTAACAAGGAATGCGTGGTGACTTGGTCCTGAAACCAAGAGTGTAGACGGGACTCTGAAAATTCCCAAAGGCATTGAACAAAAGAGCAAGTGCCAAGTCTCTGCACGGCCAGACCCACGAGGGACGGCGGCCACGTCGGAGGCGGGTGGGGCTGGTCATTGGCTACTCCCGTCTCTCCGGCTCTGAGTCCGGAAGCTGGAGGCTGGAGAGAGGGAGGAGCTCTCAATTGGATGGATGCCTTTCCGAGTTTTGACGGGACCCCCAGTGGGGTTGTTTAACTATTAAAGTGAGACTAATCTTGGGACTACAGTGATTTGAGAACTTTGAATTACCTGGGAACGACAGACCAAAACAAACGGCAATGAAACCTGCCCCATTTCATTCAGGGACGAGTCACGGTGAAGTGCAGAGGGAGTCGCGGGGCGCTTTTTCGTCCTTCCTGCTTCTCTTCCACTCTGATTCTCCCTTGTGCACTACAAGAGATTTGCATTTCAGGTGGATTTTTCTGGCTTCGGGGAGGAGAGAGCATCGGCTGGAGGGAGAGTGATCTGAGAGAGGGCGCAGGAACCGGTTCCTGGTGATCCAGGCCGGAGGTGAGGCTGGCTGGGAGGGAGGGAAGGGAGCTTGGCGGGAGGACCCAGCAGGAAGGGAAATGTGATTACAGAGAAGCCCAGAAATCCGGTCAATCGCCACGGTGCTCTGCCGGCTACTGCGAGAACGAAACGGACAAGCTCCAGCGCTAGACTTTGGCCTCTGCAGTCTGTGTTCAGCAAACACGAGTGTTCAAGGCCTCACGTTAACATGGCCTTAAGATAAGAAAATCTGTGCGTCTGCGTGGCGGAGGCTGTCCTGTGTGTGCGCAGAATCCCTGGGGGGCTTCAGGAAAATGCAGATTCTTGGGCATCCCCTGCAAGGATCCTGGCCCGGAATGCGATATTCCCGAGTCATAATTATAATCATAATTACAATCAGATGATTACACTGCAACGGTCCTCAGGAGAAACTCTGAGAAACGCTACAGTGTAACGACAGACTTTAAAGTGGATCCAGCAGTTCCCGGGTTCGGGGGTGTCCGGTGGGGATTCTCTGCTGCGAGGCTGTAGACATCTCGGTGCCTCCAATCTGCACAAATCCTCATCCTGTCGAGCCTGTTGATGGCAGCCTTTCCACTTTCCCGTGAGATACAGAATCCTTCCTTTTTCTTCCGCATTTCTTTGATCATGCAAGTGAGGGGGAGGGAGGAGCTAAACGCGGAGCCACGTCCCCACCCTCAGCAGACCGGTGCCCATATTTTTTAAGCTCTAATTAAAGCATGTCAGGATCGGCCATCATCGCAGCCTCCAGTCTTATTCTCTAATAAGATAGTCAGCGCGGCTCACGGATGATAAATGATTTTATCAGCATTATCAAATTGCAGGGAAAGAATGCAGGAGGTCCTGTAATACGCCGCCTGAGGAGGACACACACGTCCTGCAGGGAGTCTGGGCTCCGTGGGTTTCAATCCATTTCCAATTATCCTAAAAAATGACAAGACCAAGGGCACCGAACGGGCCAACACGTCCTTCATATTAATTCGGACCCACCACGGCCCTTGCGTCGATCCCTGCCACCTCCACACGGAAGGTTGGACCAGGATCTCAGAGACCCGCTTGGCAAGATTAACACACTCATACATTCGAGCTGCACAAAATCAATCCATTTTTTCTGAAATAATTAATTAATTTATTTTGGAAGCAGTATTTGGTGTAGGCGAACTGAATCCTGCTGGCTTCAAATCCCAGTTTGACCCCAAGCGAGCCAGGCAACACTGTCGGGCAAGTTCCTTCTCCTGCCTGTGATTCAGTCTCCTCCACTGCAAAATGGGGAGAAAGCGTATTGAGCGTGTAAAACACTCTTGAGAAATAAATGAAATCCTGCACACAAAGCACTCGGCGCAGGGCCTGGCATCGTGGGGTGTGTGACAATTGTGAGCCACCATCATTTGTCTGGCATGTCCTTGGTGAGAGGTGGGTGCCCTTCCCCTGACTCCCCATAATCACCACCCAGGACAGCACCTGTGAGCAGCAGGATTCCTGGGGAGATGACCCCCAGGGAACTGGAGTGAAGGCCCAAAAAGAGAGAGAAGAAGGAGAGCCAACCTAAGGCTGTTATTAAGATGCCCACTAAGGAGAAAGGAGACTCTCTCCTGCCTGGGACCCTTGGCATTGTCGCTCCAGGGAGCCAGGTGAAGGGTTCATCCACTGGCCTCTTTCCCACTGGGTAAGGTCGGCCCTGGCCTGCTCTCCACGCCTCTGCAGCACTCGCTAGGCAGTAGGTCCCGGCTGGGGCTGCTCTCTGGGAAGGCCTTACACAGGAAATGAAGGACACTCTTTGCGTCCGGGCTCTTGGGTAAAGGAGACCCTGGGGGCCCGTCTGATACACCGTGGCTGCAATCGGACAGCGCAGGCTCAGGGGTGTGGGCTGGAAGATCCTCTGGGCAGACACAGTGGGCCGTGGGCCAGGAGCAATTCTGATACCACAGGGGTGGTGAGTGGGAAGGAATCAGAGCTGTGCTGCATGACCCAGGCCAAGGTGCTGAAGATGTAGCTGCAGGGAAGATCTGAGTATTAATAATTCAGTGCGCTCACGAGATACGGATGCTGGGATCATTGCTAGGGCAACCCACACTGTTTCCTTCCACAGGCCAGACACTCACCGCCTGAGGTCCTAAAAGTACCACCATACCTGGTGCGAGACGGTTAGCCATCCTGAGAAATTCGAATAATGCTTGACGTGCTCTTGCATGGTGGCCTGCCCCTTCGGGTCTAATATTGGGACTTTAAGCATTGTCAACTCCAAGAAATCTATGGCACTTGAGTAACAAAACAAAAACATTAGCGAAAGAAAAGGGTGTTAGCAGCTCATTGCAGTCTATGTTACTCCTTCCCCGCGCCACTGACCACGCATCCTGACAAGTCCTTACGGATACAAGGCAAAAATTCAATCAGAGCAACGTTTTCCGAAGTCCAATACCAGAGCCATGATTAGCTAACAAAATCCCAGTGGCCTGATAATATTCGTTTTCGGAGCCGTGATTTCCATTTTCACTGCAATTCATCTTTGTCTGAGCCCAGATCCGTTTCTCTCCAGCTCTGGGCACTAGTTAATTTGAATAAATGAGACAGGCACGGCGGACAGGTGAATATCCATCATAGTTCCCGGATCTCGGGGGACCGCTGCCACCGCACCCTCCAGTGGCCCTCGCAGCAGGCTGGCCCTGCCCGAGTGTGCGCTGTGCTGGCGTCTGGTGAGTTCGGATGAGGGCGGCCCGAGATGGGGAACTGCCCCACAATTAAGGGTTTGGTCGGTCTGGCCTCCACGGCGCCTGAGTCCCTCGAAGTTTCTGTGACGGATTAAGTGCTCGCAGCTTCCCACTGCCATCGCAACCTCTCCTTCCTTCAAGCCTGCTGTTAAGCTGTCAGGATAAACAATGGCCCTGCCTTGGGCTGCCCTCCGTGTCCATCAGACTCAGAGAAGCAGACGGCTATTGTCACTGTTGGCTAAACTCCCATCCCAGGGCCGTGTTTCTTTCTCCTCTGTGTGGTCCTCCTCGGGCTGAAAACAACTTTCCAAAAAGCAATTAACTTTCCATTCAAAATGAGTAAAACAATTTCTCTTCCCGTCCTCTCCCTAAAGATACTTCAAATCTGGAATGTCCAGAGCTTTCACTCACTGATGCAACATGGGGAGATTTTGTTCTAGAAGATTCCACGATGTAAGAATTCAAGACTTCAACCCAGATACGTTCCTGCAGCCCCCAGCCATATTCACTTAGAACTGGTGGGAAGATTTTTCAGATCTCTGGACCTCAGCCATCGTTTTAAGCATCCGGCGTCTGCCCTGCTCTCCCATCCCGGCTATTGCTCAAGAGCACTCCCCCTCCGTTCACCTTTGCAGGGCTGCGGCCCCAAACCACAACCACACAGAAACGCACACACGGACTGGCTTCCTTAGAAATACTTGCACGGGGTCACCACCACACAAATCAAACATCACAGCCCAGGGACACAACAGGGAGCAAAGCAGCCCCTGGCGTCCAACCTTCAGGTCCCCGAGCGCTCGGCTTGCACCGCCCAACACGGAAGCCAGGAGCCCTGTGGTCACCAAGCACTGGGAACGTGGATGGTGCAAACTGAGATGCACCGTAAGTACAAAATGCACACAACATTTCACAGACAGTAAAGCAAAAAGAATGAGCAGTATTTCCCTAATAATTCTTATATAGGGTACATGTGGAAATGATAATATTTTGAATTCACTGAATTCAATAAAATAATCATTAAAAATAATTACACTTTATTTTTAAACTTTTAAAATCTGAATTTTAGAAAGTTTGAGGTTGTGTACGTGGGTCACGTTGTGTTTATATTGGGCAGCGCTGTTCTGGACCTTTCCCGAGAGGGCTGCTTCCACATCTTCTGGCCCCGAATGCCTCGCAGAGTCAGGTAGGAAAGACACTGTGCATTCTCTGGGGCAGAGGAAAGTCACCTACGCCCGGCCAGCCATGAAGAAACCACAGGGCGGGGCTGGCGGCTCGCAGCAGCACTGCCCACTGAGCAACCCTGCCCGGGGGAGCCCGCGGAACTGCACGTCTGTGCAGCAAAGTCACTGGTGTGTCTGCGGCCACACCGCAGGGGAACACAGTTATTCGGTCTACCTGACCCTTCTTTATGTTTCTAGAGAGCCACGTCCACAGCCCCTTGAGTCTCACTGCTGAGTCCTTCTGGGGCTGTAGCATTAATGGTTCTCCGAGGCTGTGTGTCTTCACTCCACCCCGTCTGTTGCCGTAGAAGGTGACAGTCACAGATTCCAAGGGTTAGCACTTGGACAGTATCTCCCCGGGGCCGACGTAAAGCCCACTACAGAGGGAGCAAACGAACCGCGGTCAAGACTCCCGGTGACCGGGCACTTGTGCGTTCTCATTGTCTGAGTTTAGCTGGTGTCCCAGCAAGCAGCTGGCACATACCTCTCTTACCTAGAATTAATATTAAATGCATTTTGGATTTCGGTGAACTCTTATTTGCTTTAAGTAAATATCTGACAACTTCTCCAGAAATTTGGCAATAAAGTACCTCCTACCAAAATCACTCTTACAAGCAGATGGAGTTGTGCGCACATTTGCAGAGTGCGGATTTCTTCTCTAAGCCGCACCGGTGTGAACGAAGCCAGGACGCTGTCTCAGGTCAGCCGGGAGCTATTTGCTGTGTTTGGTTGCAGGCCCTGCGTCCAGATAGATAGTGCTCTAATCAGACCCTCATCGTTCAAGCCTCCGCTGGGTCTCGGGCGCAGGCCCCAGCCACCTGCGCAAGAATGACCGGAACACCTGTGAATGTGTCAGCTCCTCAACTTCTCCCCAAGTCAGAGGCTCTGGGGACGGGAGCCCCAAGCAGCTGGGCTTCCCCCAGACTCCCCTGGTGACTGTCAGTAAAAGGAAGTCTGGGAACCGCTCCCTGGCCTTCTCCTGACCTCTGTCATCAGGGAAGCAGGGGCTATGGGTCAGCTCGCAGGCGCAGGGGCAGGGCTGACCCTGGGGCACAGCCACCGTTTCTGCAAGTGTGGGACAAGTGCAAGACGCGGAATCATAAATCACACAGTGAGAACTTTACAGCTTTTGCCGCTCTCGTTGCTGCCAGACTGTCTTTAACACCCAACACTGGTTTATCTCCCTGCTTAACAGAGAAAGCAGCCAGCCCTCCACAGCTGAGACCAGCAGGTCACAGCAACGACAGAAGGGTGACGACATTGTTTGGCTTTTATTCATGGTAAATGATAGGGACTTTCAATTTTAAGCAGTGATACTAAGTTCCCATTTTTATTTTTATCTTTGAGGTAGAATCTCACTTTGTTGCCCTGGCTAGAGAACAGTGGAGTCATCACAGCTCACTGTAGCCTCAAACTCCTAAGTTCAAGTGACCCTCCTGCCTCAGCCTCCTAAGCATCTGGGACTAAAGGCACACACCACCACAGCCTGCTAAGTTTTCTATTTTTTTGTAGAGATGGGGTCTTGCTATGTTGCTCAGGCTGGTCTCAAAAACTTCCCAGGAAGTATCCTTTCCTTGACTTTTCAGAATGGATTCTGTCTTTTGGATCAGTTGAAATTAAAGTGCATGTGTGTGCGTGATGGCTCAATGTCTGCCGCCTCATGCGTCCCCAGGGACAGTCTGCTCTGCTCACTGTTACCTTCCCAGGGTGGCACTGGTGGAGGCTCAATTAATATCTGTCCATCAAATTAATAATCAAACGAATCATTTAATAAAAACATAAGTGGATGCATAAGAGCTAGGAAATGTCTGCATCCTTGATCTTACCAAGTCTAATAAATGAAATCAGGAATAAATTCGTACTTGTTTCCTTCTCAGATCCCCTCACCAGGCGAGGCGACCGGGGGACACAGTTGCTCTGTTTTCTGCTCTCCTGGTGCGACGTCCCCGGGGGTATGTGAGCGGCTGGTTCCAAGCTCACTCCCCACTTGCCAGCCCTGTGACTCAGTGCGAGTAATTGAGCTCCTCCCATCCGCTGTCTGTCCGTCTGTAACAGCCGTGCCCACGCTTGGCTCGCAGGACTGCCCCGAGGATTAACACGGCAACCCACGGGGCCCCTCCACGGCTGGTGCTGAAAGCACAGTATTTCCCGTGACTTAATCCGCGGGTTTTCCCTGCGTGTGGAAAACCTACAGCGGGCGCTGGAAGAACTGAAGAGGAAAGAGCCCAGACCGTCACCCACGCCGTCGGAGGACAGAGGTCAACGAGCGCGTGAGCATTTTCTCTGCGAAGGTCATAAACGTCTTACTCCTTCCTTCTTGTTAGCAACGTCAGATCTAGTTAAAAAGTTTCTCAGGAATAACGTTGGCAGGAGTTGATATAAAATATATTCTTAATATCTACCACAGCAGTATTTATAATAGAGAAAAATTAGAAATAATCTATGTCGAAATGAGGGAACAAAGCAAATAGATCGTGTCGCATATAGCATTAAATTGTTTGCTTATGAAATTGCCTTTAAGACCAGGAAAATGCTTGTGTTATAATGTTAAACAACAACCACTAAAACAGATTAAAAATTACCTATAAAGGGATTTCATTTAGAGGAGGAAAAATGTATTGAAAAATGAAGATTGTAATAAAATATTAAACATGTCTTCCTCCAGTTAGCGATATTATGGTTGATATGTGTATGCGTCACGCGTGTGCTCATATGTATGTATGCGTGTGTATGTGTGTGTGTTCTCTTTTCTGTATCTCCCTAATTTTTACCTAAGCAACACGACATGGCTGATCAAGGGAGAGGACGTGTGTCTGGGCCTCACGTATGGCCCCCGGACAGGAAGCACCCACAGAGGCAGCTCTTCCCAGCCCTCGAAGACCACCTGAGACTTTAAGGGGTTGGAAACTCTGTCATCAGGTCTCCCGCGCAGACTTCAGGCTGGGGAGGGTGCAGCCAGAGCATGACCGCTGCCACCACGGCCACCAGCACTCTGGGGGCTGGGCTGGGTGTGGGGCCACAGCCCCGCCTGGTTTCCCGGAGCCGCCCCAGGGAAGGGCGGTGCACTGGGGGGCGGGGAGGGGAGCTCCGACCTGCTCTGGTCCCTGCCACTCACAACAGGGTGGGAGAGCAGCCACCTTCCACCAGGAGCACAGGCAGCTCAGGGTCTGGAACGAGATGCCGCACTCACTGTCCCACTAAATGCTCAAAACACGCCTTGGAGGCCGGTGCTCTTCCTGCCCCCATGTCGCTGATGAAAAAACTAAGTGTAAGAAAGGTTGAGTAAATTGCCCAGAGTGTCACAGCCAGGCGTTGGATCTAGTTTCAATTTATTCTAAATTCCTCAACCACTCAGCAGAGGCCAGGAGACCTCTCTTCTTGACCTAATTCCTGAGTTTCTCTGCTACACTCCGCTGCACAACTTCCTCAGTTCCCCCTGTATTTCCTTACTTGGGTGTGTTCCTACGTGGACTCCACTCTCCTGCCACGGGACCTTTATTAACTCAGCAATTATGTGTTGCAAGCCCGATTTCCGCGTGACGCTGTGCTGGGCTAGGAGTTTGAGGAGTTTTCAGGATGCCCCACAGCGCCCTGTACTGGAGCCGCGGGGTGAAGGAACAGACGAGGGCAATTGGGTCTTGATGTCATCGCTAAGTAGTGATGCCTTCCTGAGCTCATCCCCGTCTGGCAGCCCATGGGTCACATGCTAGTTCAGGTCCTTTTAACCACAACTGGCCTCTCTGTCCCCAGGCGGACAGCTTGACTCCGGGGGAACCACAGCACCCCCGCCGGTGGGGACAGAAGGAAGCTTCACTGAGGTGGGAGAATCCGGCACGTCAGCCACAGAGTGGAAGGAGCCTCGGAGGAGGGTCTGGAGCAAGAGCAGGAGGGACCCCAGCAGGCACCGGGAGGGGAGGAGAGGAACCTGCCGGGGGAGGGGAGGCTCCAAGATGAGCCGGCCCCAGACACCCACTCGCTCAGGTCTCTAACCTGGGAAGTGCTAAGTCGTGAAACAGCAACAACAACCGGGTGAGCTGAGCCTGGGACAGGGTCCTATTTCATCCAGAAGCTTCCTCCACAGGCAGCGCTCCAGCCCCTGTCCTCTCCCCTCTGCAGAGCACGCCACAGGTCCTGGCAGATGGGAAAGGACCCATGGATAGGCACAGAGCGCAGAGCCGGTCCAGCCTGGAGGCCGAGGAGCAGCACACGCGTGTCAGGGGCCCACCTAGCCAAGGCCCGCAGTTCTGCCCTCGGAAACTCAACCCCTCCATCGGATCCTCAGTCTTGCACCATGGTGTTGTTTGCGAGTGTTTTTGTTTGTTTCGTTTTGCTTAATGTAAGCTGAGTCCCCCCCAGGTTGACTATTCAGGTGGCCTTAGTGTCCCTGCACTTTGCCCTGAGGTACCTCCCGTGGCCGGGCGGGGAACACACAAGGCCTGGGAAGTCGCGCTGGCTCGTGTCAGCCAGCTGCCAGCCACATTCCTGCCTTAGCCCCGGGACATCGGCCATAGCCTTTGCTCCCTCAGTGACCGAGTTCTCATCTGTAAAATGGGGCGATCACCCCAGTGGCCAAGGCTGGGGCTAGGCGCGCGGGGAGAAGCACCTTGGCACAGAAGTTAGGAGCTGCTGTGAGGCTCTGCAGGTGCGGAGAGAGCACCTCGCTCAATTTTGTGCCTTTACATTGACACCTTTCCGGACTCACCCTAGTCCCAGCCCTGCCCATGGTCACACCGTCTCATGAAGCGCAGCCCCCGTCCACCCTCACCTCTGTGCCCAAGAGCTGGGCCCAGAAGTCCCCACTGGGCTCGGAGGTTGTTGCTTAAGACTGTTTTGTAAATGAAAGATCTGGACCCACTAAGGTAAATTGCTGTCAGCTCGGTGTAGATGGCTGTGACCTACGGTTAGAAATCAAAACAGATGAGGCTAGCCCGAAGTGGAATGGAAAACAATAGAAAATACCAGAATACATCTTGTGTGATTTTCATGTTCGTTTCAGGCGTGTGTGTGTGTGTGTGTGTGTGTGTGTGTAGCTGTGTGTGTGTGTAGCGATGTGTGTGTACAGGGGTGTGTGTGTGTGGCACATGCACGGAGCTGTTAATGTGACCTATGTTCCTGACCATGGCTGGGGACACACCTGTTCCCCCGGGTCTGCTGGTCTCTACCTGACCAGTGCCTGGCTTCCAAGCACACAGCTGTTCTCGCCCCCAGGACAAATGCTGCCTCCGGCAGGTCAGCAGACAGGTGTTATGTGTGCTGCCCTCCCCCATCGTGGCTATGCCCCAGCAGCCAGCTTCCAGGGGTGACAATGACCTGCCAGACCTCGCCAGGGTTGTGAAAAGGGACAGCCAGGCCTGCAGACGGAGCTCACGGCCCCCAGGCAGCTGGACAGGGGCCGCGGTGGCCCAGGCCTGGGTGAGGCCCACGGGGACATGAGGAGCAGCCCCTGAGCAAACACAGGCTCAGAAAAACCACCTGCTTTGTTAAGCACCTGAGATTGTGGCTGGAGTTTCGTGTGGGAGGAAGGAAACACAGAAACATACGGGGACACGTTCTCTGTCACGGAGGTGAGACACGGACCCACCCGCAGCTGACGGTGAGAGGCTATGCATGGAGACACAGCAGCTGAAGACAGCAGGGGACGGGAAACGGCGTTTCTGAGCCCCCAGCACGCGAGAATTGCCACTCCGTCTGCTACCGAGGGGAGCGAAATTGCTCCACCTTGTTAAGAGCTGGGAACGGGCGTCACACACGCTGCGTGCAGGATACATCGCCTCACTTACCCCACAAAGAGCCAGCGAGAGTGTGCCTGCACGCTTGGCGGGATGCGGAACAAAGCAGGTGCCCTCACAGTCATCGCAGTCAGTGCAGGAAGATGGACAAGTGACAGTTAAGTGCGTTCAAGTCGCCGGTTTCCCACGACTGAGAGTAGAGAGCACCTGGGGGAGGGGAGTTCTGCCGGAGCGGTGGCTGGGGCAGCGGGGGAGGGAGGCTGTGGGACCCCATTCCCCAAGTGGGTGAGACCGGTTCTGACCAGGGCAGCAAGGAAACGTTTTCAAAGAAGTCGACCTTGGTTCCTGATTGGGGTTCACATTATCAAGGGCATCAGAGAGCAAAATGACCAGAGTGGGGCTTGGGGGGTGGGCAGCCCCAAAGGAGAGTGTTTCATGGAAGACGGGTGGACAGCGGCGCCCCGTGACACAGAATCCCAGAGGAAGGTGTCACTTGGGATTGGTTGGGAGGCTGCTCTCTAGTCCACGGGGAGGGAACTGTAGTTACAAGACACAAACACATCCCCGTTCTCCGTCCACCCAGGTCTGTAGACCGAGGTCACATTTTTTTTATTATCCAACTCATGGGACAACCAGTCTCGAGTTTTCTCAAGAGCTCAGCATTCAATGAGGACTGAGAGAGACACAGGCACTGAGGTCACTGTGAAAAGCCACGTGCGCTACGCAAGCGTCCACTTGTGCCGTTGGTTTTGAGGGTGGATGAGGTCACCCCTTGGAAAGAGTCTACCGACCCATAGCCAACAGGCACTCCTGCATGCAGGTCAGACAGCCCCCGGGAGGGAGGTGCAGGCCACTTCCCCGGCAGGTAAGCGCGGGAGAGCCTGGAGACGAACCCAGACTGGGAGGGCGGTGGGGGCACGGGAGAGTCTCGGTCTCCTTGCAGGAGCTGGGGCAGGCTCCAAGGAAGCAGAGCCGCTTCCGGGGCTTTCACTCCTGCACACTGTGACGGGGAACAGATGCAATCTGACTTTCGTGCTGAAGTCTCAGCACAGAAAGCAGGACTGCGGCACTCATTGGAAAGTTTATATTCTCAATGGTACGTATGTGTAATGTTTGTGTGTGTGTGCACATATTATAGCTGTTGGAAATATAAACATCTTGCATATTCTGTTTCTCTTCCAACTAAGAAAAGGCTTTCCTTTTGGTTTGTAATCTATAATCCCCTTGGAAACCAGGACGTAATCTGATAAAAAAAACTAAACCCCAGCAAGACTTTACGGTGCACCAAATTGGCTTTTCTTGGGAAATGGTTTCTTCCAAGATTGCTTTCTTTGTGAGAATGCGTTTTCACAAGGCCATTTTAGAATACTGGATATGACATTTCATTGGGCCTTCCTTTAAAAAGGTCAGGTTTGTTTTAATAATGGTATATGTCATTACTACGCATAACAGGAAAATGCTGGCTGGTTGACAGACCGAAGGCAGAATGTATTTTTTCAACTATTTGATTAAGACCTTCTAGGGATGGTAGCCCCCCAGTGTACATAAATATGGGAATGTGGTAGTAATTATAATGTGTGAACAGGGCAGGAAGGTTAATTCTGTTTCATTTTGACACCTGAAAGTGTCCAGCGAAATGTCAGTTAAAAATGTCCGTATAAAACCGTGCTCTTTTCTGCTCCTAGTAAGCCAGAGACACATTTGATATTAGCCAAAGAGCCAGTAAGTGATAGAAAAAACAGATAACTGAAATCATATTCCATTATCCATCTTGTACAGATGGAGACCCTAACAAAATCACCATGGAACAATTTCATGGAGTCCCACAGAAAGAAGTCTTGTTACCTGAATACTTAAAGTAGCTCCCAAAGAACAACCAAACCCCTCGTTATGAAGCAGAGAACAGAGAACCAGCCCCCATGACCCAAGTGCCCGAGCCTGGGCCACAGTACAGTTGTCCTGGTGGCTGTGTCTTCCTGCTACCGGAGCCCCTGGCCCTAGAACATCTACTGGAATCTCCCCTGGGCTTGAAGCATCACCTTAGTTCTCTACCTTGGACCACATGTTGGCCTCACTGCATCGGCCCAGGGCTGTGAGGACCCCGGGGTGTCCCAGGCCTCGATGCGTGCATTCCCACTCTGGCCTTGCCTGCCGCCCCCTTCCCTGCATCAGCTCCCCGCTCTGTGGCTCCATCACGCCTCTCATTGCAGCGCAACCAAGTCCCCCCAGCTTTCCAAGTTCTTCTGTGAACTCCAAGCAATGTGAGTTACGGTCCAGTGCCAGAGCACCCGTTGGCTGAAAAGTTCCTCTGGTCCCCAGCTCTGTTGCTTGAGCAGAAGCCCTTCTCTCGGGACTCCTTTGTAAAATTCCATGGGCCTGGCCTGCTTGCTGGGACCCAGCAACAAAACCATTAATGGTCCCATCAAAGGCAGGACACCCATCTTTGACGTTCTCATCCGCATCCTTTTGTACTTGATCCATAGCCTGCAGATAGCCAACATAGCACAACCATTCGGCACTAAACTTGGGCCAAATCAGAAGTAGCTCATTAACACCCCCCCAATATACACACCCCACAACACGAGGATTCCTGTGCAAGAAATATCCCCGGAGACTTTCTCCAAATTACCCTGTAAAGAACACAGAGCCACACACCACGCACAGCGTGGAGGCTGTTCCCGCGTGCTTGCTCGGGTGTATGTGGAACAACCCAAAGCCCGTCCACGGGAGTCGGCCGGCCGCTCTACCTCTCCAGGCTGGGGGCCAGGATGCGTGAGTCTCTTAGGGGAGAATTTTATTTGAGGATGTAGCCTTAGAAAATGCAATTCAACTGTGCAAGCATTTGCTTGGACCCTCTGTGCTTGGAGAAGCATCCCTGAGGACCCTAGTTAAAGAGGCCAGTGAGCCTCAGAGGTGGTCCTGCTCCGGCTCCCTCCTGATCAAGCACTTCACAGTTGCCTGACACTTTGAACTGTGCAAATCATCAAATTAACAATGGCCCAAAATATCAGATTGGACATTGCAAAGCAAGTAATAGTACACAGGCCTCATTTCTGGCATGGCGAACGAGTTCCTTAAAGGCACACAGAAATGAAGACCTAGTTGAAGACACCTCCCCCAGCTCCCTAGCAGGAGGCACACGTTGCCCCCCAAAATTTTGGAGAAGAATAAGGAATTATTGCAGGTACTTACTATGCAAAATTCAAATCTTCAAATGGCCTAAAAATAGAAGTAGGTGTATTTTTAAGGACCTAAATAAAAAATTATGCTAATTTTTAATTAAACAATACCAAGAGGAAACACAAAAGTTACACACAACAGTACATTTTTGACATCCAGAATGGCTAGTTTTGAAGAGAAAGCATATAGTGTGTTTGCATCTGCCAATTCAGTGCCAGTTCTGGGAGGTTTTAGGACTGGAAAACACAGTATGTCATGAGCAAATATATTATTAAATTAGGCACAGCATTGGGTGCTTCCTGTGGAGGAGAAAGCTCAAGTAAATGAAATGAGAAATTATTTCACATGAAATAAAACCTTTGAAAGTCGTTACAAATCCTCCCCCTGCCCCAGAACGTCCATTCGCGTTACCAGCTGCCGTGAGTGACGGCAGCACATGCCGGGCCTTGTACAACACGCACTGCAGGTAGGGGACGAATGGTCTGGGACCGCTCTGAGCGAGCTGTGGCTGGGCTCTCATCATGGCAGGAACATCATTTACGTGCCAGAGAATCTGATATGCAGAGAGGAGCCGAGCTACGGGGACACCGGCCATGGACCCAGCCACCCCCAGCCTAAGCCATCCCATGCGGTGCAGTGCGGGGGTGCAACAGACACAGCCCTTAGCACCGTCACACGACCAGGCAGACGATGCATGTGTAATATAAAATGCATGCGTACAAATAAGAAGGCCAAGATCATAGTAAGTGATAGTGACCGCATGTGGCGCCCTTTCTCTGTACTGCCCGGGGCCAAGTGCTTCACAAGCATGACCCATGCCAGCACCCTCTCCCCAGCACTGAGGCATGGAAGGGTCTCCCTGGGTCTGACTATTGGAAAGCTCAGGGAGAATCTAGGCCCATTTCTTGCAATGTTACAGGCTTCGCCTCATTTCCCAGTAGCGCCAGTCTCCTAGCTTCCTTTACTGGCATGGCACGCATTTTCGTAACATACCTTGAATATCTTGAATATCTTTGGAATATATGATAACTTTATAAGAACTTGGTTACTACATTTAGCATGTCTGAACATAAACTCTTTATCATTTTCCCAAATCTGCTTCTCCTGGATTGGCCCATTTTGGTTAATGGCAGTTCCATTCTCCTGAGCTCAAAAGCTGCAGTGGTCTTCGTTGAGACCCTCCTGCTTTCTGGGATTTGTCTACTCTGCCTGGTAAAGTCCTGGTCACTGTCCATTCCTCCAGCAGTGTCTGCCAGCTCATTCCCAGTTTCCATTCCCACTGCCATCATCCTGGGCAGTGTGTGGGATCTTACTAACCTGGATATGGAAACACTCCTCCAATAGGTCTCCTCTCTCCACTTTGTCTCCCCCTAAACCACTTTATACACTGCTGTCATGATTAGCTTCCCAAGGCAGAGTCCTCATCACATCACCACCCTTATAAAACCTCGTGTTGCAGTTGGTGCCTGTCCCATCCACTTATCCATCCATCCACCCATCACCTCATCCATTCATCCATCCATCCATCCACCCATCTACTTATCCATCCATCCACCCACCCATCAACTCATCCATTCATCCATCCATCCACCCTCTCACACATCAGCTATCCATCCATCCATCCATCCATATACCCACCCACCCATCAACTCATCCATTCATCCATCCATCCACCCATCTATCAACTTATCCATCCATCCATCCATCCATCCATCCACCCTCTCACACATCAGCTATCCATGCATCCATCCATCCATCTACCCACTTGCACATCAGCTTATCCATCTGTCCACCCATCAACTCATCCATTCATCCATCCATCCATCCACCTACCCACCCACCCATCAACTCATCTATCCATCCATCCACTCACCCACACATCAACTCATCCATCCACCTGAGCAAATATATGCTCCCTTCCAGAAGCATATGGAATCTTTTCTGTGCCAGTCCTGTGTTGAGTGACCTTCATGCATTAACTCATCAATCTCCACTTCCTAGCCCTGTGAGGAGGACATTTCTCCTCTCCTGAGGGAATGGACAATGGTGAGTACTTTACCAGGTATGTTAGAGAGACAAATCATGAAAAGTACAAGTAACACAGCGAAGGTGACTACAGGGCTTGAGTTCTGAGGAACTGGGGCTGCCATTAACCAAAACAGGATAATCCAGAGAAGATGTAGGTTTTGGGAAAATGATAATGGATTTGGGTTCAGACAAGTTGAATTTAGTCAGTAAATCCTTGTAAAGGTATTTCTAGACTTTGGGGGAAAGACTGGAGTTTAGATTTGGGAGCAATTAACATAGTAAAAAGTTGATGTCATGATGTGAAAGAGACCACCAAGAGAGGATATAGAAAGAAATGAATAAAAGACAAGAAGGCAACTTTGGGAATACAGATTTAATGGATGTAGAGTAGGGGTCAACAGCTTTTTCTGTACAGGGCCATAGAGTTAATATTTTAGGCTTTGAGGGCCACACAGTCTTCGTTGCAACTACTCTACTCTGTCATTGTAGCAGGAAAACAGCCATCAACAATATGTCAATAAATGTGTGTGGCTGTGTTCCAATAAAACTTTATTTATAAACATAGGTGGTGGCTGGATTTAGGCCAAAGACCCTAGTTTGAGGCCCCTGGTTTAGAGGATGAGAAGAGACACCAAAGCCATTTAAAGAGCTGCAGAGGCACAGGGGCGGGGGGTGAGGAGAAGGCAAAAAGGTGGGGACCACCGTGCCATGAGCACCTCTTCATGCCGGCCCCTGCAAGCTGCCTTGCAACTTCATCTCACGCATTTCTCACGCTGGCTGTTTGTGCAGTTGAGTGACAACAGAGAATTATGCAACTGCGAAGGTATGTGAGGTCCAGGTTCCCATCCCCTGTCTTCTCTGCCTGAGAAACAGTCGGACAGTGCCTAGAAGGCAGGGGCGAGAGAGGAAAGCCAGATCAAAGGCTGCAAAGGGGCAGGGAGGAGGAGGAGGAGACAGAACAAGACAAGCTCTGCCCTGCTCCACTGACCTTTCCTGCCAGATTTCCCACAGACCTCGACAGTTCTGTCCCCTCTAGAGCCTGGGTGTCTGCAGGACTCCTCGGCAGTGAGCTGGGCTCCTGGGTGCCTTCCGCCAGCCTCTCTATCGGGACCACTTTCGTGTTTAGGAACCCCCTTTCCTCTTTCCTTGCCTCAATCAAGAATCTCGTGTCAGGGTGTCTGGATCCTTCTTCTCTCTGTCCTTGCTGACCTCTGCCCCCTTCCTCCACCTGAGTATCTGTCCAGAGGGTCCCTGGAGTGTGGCTCAGAAGTATAGCACTAATGACCAGGCTGGGACACTCAGGGGGGCCTGAGCCACAGGCTGCTCAGGACCACAGGGACATCAGGTGTCCAGGGCAAACCCTGGACTCCAGCCACTCCAGCCACCTTGTGCCGCAGGCCACCCAACAGCACCCTTGGATCCCCTGGCAGGCAGCTTGGTCCATGTGAGGCGTCAGCGTCCACCTCTTCCTCGGCCCTCCTTCCTGCCCGCTCCTCTGCCTCCTACTGCCTCTTGGCTGTCTGGCACTTCCACACCTTCTGGAGACCCCATCCACTGTCTCCGGCGCTGCCCTTCCAGCCACAGGTTACAGGAGCTCTCACATTAGGAGGGTGCCCGGGATGGAATCGCAGGCACCCGGAGGGGACAGGGCAGCGGCCCCTCCTGCAAGGCCCCAGCCACCGCTGTCACTCCAGTCAAGCCTCTCCCGCTGGTGGCCAGAGTAGGTCACAGCAGCCGGGGTTGGCCAGGCGAGGCTGCTACAGGGATCCCAGGGACCCCGTGCGTCAACCCTCCCCTAGGAGCAAACCCAAAGACACAGAAACACTCTTTTGCAAGACCAGGGTGAGAGACAGGAGGAAGATCTTTGGCTTGGTTCATCCCTCAGATGTCTACACAGGCTGGGTCATTGTCCCCACAGAGGACTGACCCCCACTCAGGAAGCTACACTAGTCCCCAGGCAAGGACTGGGCAGGGACCCCAGAGCTGGGGACCACAGGTTGGGAGGGGGACATTTCTGAGCTGGAATCACTGAGATTAACTGCAGAGAACCAGGGAGTCGAGGCTGGGTCGTAATTGCAGGTGAGGGGGCAGGTGAGTGGCGACACCTTTGTCTCTGGTAAGCACCGGGAGGGAGTTGGGGGATGGGGAGGTGCCTACTAAATGCTGGGCACCGGGCTAGGAGCTCCCCGCAGTTTGCAGGGGAGCTACCTGCTGGACAGCCAGGTGGTCCTGTCCAGCAGCAGCCGAACCTACAGGAGGATGGGATTTGGAGCCGCTCTGTCCTGTGCCGAGAGCTGACTCATCAGGGAACATGACCCTTCCCCCCAAGACAGATGCTCTAGCAAGAAGGAAAAAGCAGATGTGGTTCATAACCCCAGGAAACCTCAACCCTGAGGGTGGCAGCATAGGAGAGCTGTCTGTTTGTCTGTCTGTCTCCTCAGGAAGGGATTTCCCCAGGTTTCCTTGACTGTGTCACCCGCCCCCACGGAGGAATTCATTGCCTATGTGATAAATGAACGAATGAATGAATGGGTGAATTTGAGGGGCCTACAAATTTAAATGCTAGGCCTACAAAGCTACCTCTCTACTTCGAGCAGGTTGCCCCAACTCTCTGACTTTTTTGTTTGTTTGTCCATAAAATGCAAACAGCCCCACGAGATGCAGGGAAAAAAGTGAAGTCCTGCCTTCCCTTCCTGGGTCTCACTTTCCTCATCTGTAAACAGACGCTGTGGGACTAGAATTTTTTGAGATCTGTCTTCCTGGTGGCCTTTCAGGACTCTAAATGCACAAACTTGTTGGGGCTCATGGTCAGCCAGAGGAGACACAGCCCAGGAGCGTAGGAGCGTTCCTCTTTTCTGGGGCCGAGGTTAGCACAGCAGGATTCCTGGGTCTTGGCTGAACCTGAGATAAGAGAAAACATTCCTCCTTGCAGTTACCTCCGTGACTGACACGCTCTGCAGGGCCCGCCCTGTGGAATGCAGAGACGGAGGAGCCAGGCATTTCCCAACACGGCCCCCCAGAACCAGGGGTCTTTCCCTGCTAATTGAGTCCAATCGTAGGATACCAGCCCGGGGGCTCCTGTCCATCAGAGAGAGCAGAAGAAAGGAATGTTGACGGGCAAGCAGGCAGTCTGAGCGCGCGAAATCTGCAAGTTTACCTTATGCAATCCGAAGCCAAAAACGTAGGGTTGAGATTCCCCGCATCTTATTGTGGTATTTACCTTATTCTACAACTCTGGCAGAAATCCTATGGGGTAGATCTTATAACGGTTTATATATAAGTGAAATCAAACTTTGACGGAAAATGTAAGGTCCATCTTTTCCGATCGCACAGCCAGTAAAGGAGGCAGAACATTCCTCTGAAATCTGAAATAAACACGTCGAGTTCCCTAAGAGTTAGACTGCAGCATGCACACGGGCGGCAGGCGTGCTGTGTGCAAACTCACTTCCCAGAGAGGCACGGCTCCCTAGCCCACACAGCTCCACCGTCCTTCCCTGTGAGGACAGGACACACACAGCAGGCGAGAGGCGATTGGCCAAGGGAGCTCAGAAGGGCACCCAGGGAAAGTGAGCAGGCGTGGGCTGGGGACAGGGGGTCCACTCAGGGGCGTGATGAGGCACAGTGTTAACGCACATTCCACCAGACATGGGTGTGTCGGGCTCCCCTGATCTGGTGGCTTGAAATACAGCAGAATTGTCACAGGCAAGGGCTCTGGGCTCAGACTGACCCCTTCCCAACCACAATGTCCCTGCCTGGCAGCCGCGAGCTGCTGGCCTTGGACTTGCTACTTATCTGGGTGTCGTCTTCCTAAGACATATTCGTACGGAGCAGACTTCGATGAATATTAGTTTTAAAAAAATCTCACATAATTAACCCCTTTGTAGCACCTTCTGGATTAAAATTAGGCCTCACCCTTAGCAAGTGAGAGGTCAGGCTGCCCGCAGGCCCACCGCACCGAGCCCCTGAGAAGCATCCGCTTGCCTTATTTTGTGCACGTTTCTGGGAGACGGGACATCCCACTTGCAGCGACAGCAAGTGCTGCAACCCACCAGGCCTCTGCTTGCCGGAGCGTAGGGCCCGTATGCCAGGGTCACCTTAGAGCCGGAAGCCTCCCTGAGATTCTGTACCTCGCCCGGGCAGTCCACACCTGAGAGCACCAGGGCGGGAAGGACCTACGCAGGCTCTCCGGTGACAGAAGCCAGACGGCCCGGTCCCGGGCGTGCAGGGTGCAGGGCTCCAGGGCTGACGTTGGCCTTGGGGACAGGAAGGGCCACTGGCCCGAGGCAGAGAGCAAGAGGCTGCATTCCCGAGGTGGCCTGCCCTGCTCTGATGTTGAGGGACCAGCCCAGGATCTGCGGTAGAAATGTCTGCCTGGGTCCTTCAAGGGGCCTGCCCCTGGGGGCGAGTCCTGGGGCAGCAGCTGAGCGGGGTCAGGACGCTGGCCAAAGAGAGCGGTGCCCACACCAGGCAGCCACAGGCAGAAGGGCCCAGGGGGACTGTGTTTGTCTCCTGTCACTGCCGCCACAAAGACGCACAAACTAAGTGGCTTAAAACAGCACAAATGTATTACCTCACAGTTCCGGGCTTCAGAAATCCGCAAGGGCCTTGCGAGGCTGAGATCAAAGTACTGGTCGGGCTGGTTCCTTCTGGAAGCTCTAGGGCAGAAGCCATGTCCCTGCCTTTTCCAGCTTCCAGAAACCACGTGCATCCTTGGCTGCACGATGACCCTCCTGCATCATCTCAGCTGGCAATGGTGGGCCACAGCCTTGTCACCTGCACCCCTCGGTTCCCTCTTCCATTCCGAGTGTGCCGGGGTTGACAGTAGGCCAGCCAGATATCAGGGCAGTCTCCCCGTGAAAGTCGGCTGCGTAGCTCCCTTGGCTCCTCCTGCCGTAACCTCGCACGTCACAGGCACCCAGGAGGAGGGTGCCACTGGGAGCCCCTGACCACTGGCTGAAGCAGCCACGGGGACAAAGTCAGCTACATCAGCCAGGACCAAAGAGCACCAGCCGTCCACCGTCACACCATCAGGCAGGAGTGTCTACCCCCAGCCTCTCCTTCTCACCCCTCCCGGGGCCGCAGCCCAGGCAAGGTCAGGGCAGGAGCCCTTCCACGCCCGGGGCCAGCAGGGTAGGGGAGGAGATGGAAGGTGACGTTCAAGCCGGACTTTGGATTATCATGTGACAGTTTTCTTTACAGAACTGACACCGTTCAGGGAATTCAGAGTGACAGGAAGCTGTTAAGCCATTTAAGAGAGGGCGGAGAAGTCGAGGGGATGGCCCAGGCCAAGAGAAAACACCCCAGGAGGTCAGGATGCTATGTGTGCATGCGCGCGCGCGCGCGCACGCGCGTCTGTGTGTGTGTGTGTGTGTGTGTGTGTGTGTATGTATATATGTGTGTGTGCTTTCGGGGCCTCCGAGATCTCAGGGCGGATCTTCCTCTCGGTTCCATCCCTGTGTCCAGCAACTACACTGGACTTCGTCTTCAGCCTACACCAAGGCAGCTTGATTTTCGTCTGAGGTGCTTGTGTATGGCCCCAGCCCTTCTGAAACGCGAGGTCAACGCAGAACCGTGTGCTGCACGTGGCGGGCGGGGGTGAGCTACACCAGTGCACGCAGCCCCTACTCCTGTTTGCTTCCATTCTGACGCAGCCACGGAAACCGTTTCTTCCTATGGAGAACTCTCCATGTGATTCTGCCTTCTGTTTATTAATAATTTCTAATCGAAATAATCTGCTTTATCTATGAAAATCTTCCAAAAGACAAGCAAATCTGATATATAAATAAAGCTCTGCAAAAGTGTTTCTTTCCATGTTATTTGCATGTGTGAAGAACGATAAACAGCTGTAGCCATTTCTGCAAGACACTGAAGCCATCCCAGTAAGTGTCCCAGGGAAGATTATGACACGGAAAAGCTCATCTGGCAAACAATGAGGGTAAAAATTAGTGTACAAACTGCACACCCACATTGCTTCAAATGGCTCCAATAAATCACGACAAAAAGTTAATCAGTGGCTACCTTTGTGTGGTGGGATCATGGCTTATTTTTATTTTCTTCTTTTCCCTTTTCTGTGTTTCCCACTTATTTCCAATAAATAGGTATGGCTTTTTACTCAGCAAAGATGTGTATGCACGGCTATATATTTTTTATGATTCAAGCACTTAACACATTCCAGGCACTGTACCTGGGGATCAGAAAGGAGGGAGAGCGAGAGAAGGAAGGCAGGGAGGGAGGGGCGGAGGGACAGTCTGGACCTTGCCCCGAGGGCAGTGGACGAGCCCAGGCCAGCCGCACTTGCCCTGACACCGGAGAGCCATCGGAGGCCACACAGCCGCTGCCCGCGTGCGAAGGACTTTTGCTTGAGTAGAATATCCTCAGTAACTGCCGATTTCCAGCACTGGGCGCTGGCGTGGGGACGTGAACGGACTGTTCACTGCCAGCTGGGCTCGCCTGCCGGGTGGCCTCTGCGCTACTCGACTTGCCCCGTGCGCGACTCTGTAACAGGAATGCCTGTCATACTTTCGGGTGTGCATTCGTTTGGATTCAAAGCGGCTCAAAATGCTCAACCCCAAGTCACCATCTCAGGCCCTGTCCACTTGGGAACAGAACATTCCTTTGCCCCAGACCCTCGCCGGGAACCCCTCGCCCAGAGGAGCGTCGTCAGCACGGCGGCTGTGTGAGCAGGGCATGGTGTGTACCCGCCACCTCTCCTGAGTCCCCTCGGGCCGGCAAAGGAGGAGTGTGCTCGCGGCCCGAACGACTGCAGAGAGACACACCGCGTGGCATCAGGAAAACCCTGCATCGGTGAAAGCGACACGACCCTTCATCAAGTTGTGCTGCTTCCTCCCGAGGGAGGTCAGGGAGAAGCCCCCGCTCCTGAGCCACTGGGCGCCTCGAGACTCCCCGCCCCCCCACCCCAACCGCGTGTCACGGCCCCTCCCAGAGCCACGGCTCCCTGGAAACCAGAATAATTCCCCAAACAGCACACTGTTCCCACGGCACTCAGGAACTCTCTGCGGAGATACGCGGGGACAATTGTGTTTGCAGACGAGGACACTAAGAGGAAGACTAAGCGTGTTTCCTGCAGTGAACAGTCGCCGTAATAAACGGAATTGCAGCTGTGCTCCTTTAAAGCAAACCTGGAAAAGTGAAAACCCAGATTCTCAGGGCAGGTAAATTAGGGGTTTATTGATCATCTCACAAAAATAACCTCCAGAGGATTCATCTCAACAGAGCCCTTTCCCCGTGCTCATGAAACGGCAAAGTTCAGCCTCCTGTGGCTGAGGGGACAGACCCCAACCCCCAGCCGGCAGGCCCCGGAGAAAGGGCCAGGGTTGGACGGGCCAGATAGGGAAGGGGGAGGGAAGACAGCTGACAGGTGTTCGGGTCTGATACAAGTCTGCGGCGAAGCCGGGGGAGAGGCAGGGCAGGGTCCCAGACAAACACGTGGTCCTGATGTCAGGAGAACGGCAGTGGGAAAACAAAGCCCCCAGAGACCTCTGCGTTTGTTCCACACACAGCGTGCAGACCTGCGCTTTGCCAACATAAAGCCCCCAGAGATGGTGTCACTCTGTGCCAAGCTCTGTGATTTTCTGCACGTGACTTCCCAGCTGTGCCAGCTGGTGACCCACAGGAAGGCGTCCTTGCCCAGCAGGGTGCAGCCTGTGACCTTTGTACCACGCCCCCTGGCAGGCACCCTCCAAGCTTCTCGGAGGCTCATCTGTCTAGAGCGGTCCCTGCAGAGACACCCAGACCCTTGAATCTGCGTTCTGTTCCAGAAGCTTCCATCTGAGTCCTCTGTGCTCTCTGCCTTCAGCCCAGACACCCGCATCTCAAACCTGTCTTTGCCACAAACATCGCGGCAGGGCCTGCTGTGAGCCGGCACTGGGCTGGCCTGCCCTGGCACTGACCTGGCCCCACACCACCCTAGCCCGCCCTCCGCCCTGACTTCCAGCTCCGGCTTCCACCCTGTGACTGTCGGTTCCTGGTGAGGACGCCCCGTTGCCTGGGCCCCTGTCCAAGGGCTGACAAGCCCCACACACCCAGAGAAGCCCAGCGTCGGCAGACTTTCACCTTCTCCACTTCCTGTCTGGAAGCAGCTTCACCTTGAGCTCGAGGGAACGAACCAGCCCCACGGGCTGAAGAGGGTGGGCGGGGGCAGGAGCTGCTGCAGGCTGGGGGTCTCAGGAGGGTCGTAGGACAGGCCCCCAGGCCTGTGTCTCGGGATTCCTGTCCACCCAGTACACACAGGGCCTGCCTCCCCTGCGTCCCGCTTCCGCAAGCAGGTCTGGTTGCCCTAGATTGTTATAAAAGTGGACGCCCAGGTCGAGCTAGCAGAGCCAAAGTGACGCGCTCACCCGCACCTGCACAGGCTCACAGACAAGGCATGACAGCGGGATGCTACGTCCACAGGGTCCACTGTGTTTGGCCCCTTCCTGACGACCACTGTGCCTGTGGTTGGGGCCAGCTAGTCACATGTGCACTTGTGGTGAGAGGACACAGAGCAGAGTGCGGGCTCGGCCCTGGCCCACCCTGCAGTGACAAGTGGGCTGCACCTTCACCGTCACTCAACAGACCACCACTGGGCCCCGCACCAGCTTCCGTGCGGGCTGGGGCACGCGTGCAGAGCAGGAGGGGCCTGGCCCTGCCCTCATGGCCCTTCCAGTCTCACCGGAAAGGCAGCGACCAAACCTGCTCCATGCTGTAAAGAAAGACAGGAGCTCAGTGGGAGAAAACCCAGGGGCGGGGAGCCAGTCTAGAGCAGCAGATCAGCCACCACCCGGGGGGAGGGCTCCTGCTCTGCCTGCACCTGCCACGTGTGCAAAGGTCCTGGGACAGGAAACAATTTTACATGGCTAATACTAAAAAGAAAGCCAGCAGGTTCGAGACACAGGAAGTATGGGGAGAGGGGCCCATGGCATGTTCAGATGAGGAGACAGGGGCCAGATGGGGCAGGGCTTGGGCTGGGGAGCAGTTGGGATTTTGTTCTCAATGCAATGCTGAGGGTTAAGAGCACTTTGGTATGGGAGAGGGTGGTGGGATTTCATCGTAAAGCATCACCCTGGCTGTTATGCGAGACAGGGCATGGCAGGCAGGGGTGGGGACAGAGATCCCCAGCACATGGAGAGAAAGATGGAAAGACACAAGATCCGCCTGGGCATGGACGCAGGACGCGAGGGACAGAGGAAGTCACAGGCTGGTCTGAGCCCTCCGGCTGCAGTGGCTGAGAGGACAGTGGCCTGAGGAAGACCGCAGGGGAGCACAGGCAGGGGAGCCCCGCAGATGCCCCAGTGTCCCGGGGTGTGCACAGGGCAGGAGAGAAGGCCCAGGCCACTTGCACACAGGGAATTCCGGGACCGGAAGCCGGTCTGTGATAACTCAGTGTGAGCAAGCGGGGCAGGGGCGCGGGGGTAGGAGGCTGGCCCCTCCGCGTCCTCGGGTGTCCGGGCAGGAGGAGGCCGGGCTGGCGGAGGTTCTCCCATCCAGAGGGCAGAAGGACATGGGGCTGGCCAGGCGTATCCTCCCACGGAGTCGGCTCCAGCTGATGGCACGTGCGTGGGCTTTCTCCTTCTGTCCTGAGCATCAGGGCTGGGGGCACAACTGACTTAGGTTTGGGAGTGAGAGAGCTCACGTCATGCATTTTTTAAATACTAAAAGCAAGACTGCAATTTGTGTCCAGAGAATCTTTTGCTAGGGGCAGAAAGATTGTAGGGGGCAAAGGTCTCAGTTTTATAGCATTGGAGAAAGGAATTTATCATGTCACGAGTCACCAACCGCTAACAAACACATACACATAGGCACAGACCCAGCGTATAATGTCTTTCAGGAGAGGTTAGACTTAAAGAGGATTCATTCAAGGAAGAGAAGGGGACTTGGTTCAATTGGAGAAGAT
>CAUYSK010071322.1:0-57545 GCA_963575035.1 Avahi laniger | reverse complement strand
ATCAACAAAGTGGAGAGACAACTTGATAGGAAAAAAATCAAATAATCTGATTAAAAAATGAACAATAGACATTTCTCAAAAGAAGACATACAAATGGCCAACGGGTATATGAAAAAATGCTCAATATCATTAGTCATCAAGGAAATGCAAGTCGAGACTACAATGAGATATCATCTCACCCAGTTAAAATGGCTTTTATCAAAAAGACAGGCAATAACAAATGTTGGTGAGGATGTGGAGAAAGGGGAACCCTAGTACACTGTTAGTAGGAAGGTAAATTAGTGCAACCGCTATAGAGAACAGTATGGAGGGTCTTCAAAAAACTAAAAATAAAACTACCATATGACCCAGCAATCCCACTGCTGGGTATGTACCAAAGGATGGGAATTCAGTATATCGAAAAGATACCCGACTGCCATGTTTATTGCAGCACTATTCACAATAGCCAAGATTTGGAATCAACCTAAGTGTCCATCAACGGATGAATGGATAAAGAAATTGTGGTACATATACACAATGGAATATTATATAACCACAAAAAAGAATGAAATCCTACCATTTGCAACAACACAGATGGAACCTGAGAACATTATGTTAAGTGAAATAAGCCAAGCATAGAAAGGCAAATCTCACATATTCTCATTCATATGTGGGAGCTAAATATTAAACACAATTGATCTCATGGAGACAGAGTAGAATGATGGTTCCCAGAGGCTGGGAAGGGTAGCAGTGGATAGGGGGAAAAAATGGGGATGGCTAATGGGTGCAAAAATATAGTCAGATGGTTAGCTAGAAAGAACAATATGTGATAGCACAACAAAGTGACTATAATCAACAGTAAGTTAGGGTCTACTTTAAAGCAACAAAAAGAGGGGAATCAGAAGGTTCCTAACACAAAGAAACGTCAAATGCCTGAGGTGACGGATACCCCAATGACCCTGATTTGATTAATCCACATTGTATGCCTGTATCAAAATATCACGTGTGCCCTCCAGAGATCTACAACTATTATGTACCCATAATAATTTTAAAAAATAAATTAAGAAAAAAAAAATAAAGCAACAGCTTCTGAGAGTTGGGAATCTGGGGAGTGGCTTCACCCGGTGGCTCTGGGTCAGGCTGTCTCCTGAGGTTGCAGTCAAGATAGCAGCCAGCAGCCGGGCCTCCAGGCATTTAACAGCTTGTCTGGGTTGGGGAATCTGCTTTTGAGCTCACTCGTGCAGCTGCTGGCAGGAGTCTGTTCCTCATGATGTGGGCTTTCTGTAGTGTTGCCCCTGACATGGCAGCTTCCTTTGCTTCCTCCAGAACAAATGGCGCAAGACAGAGAACGCACTACCAAGACAAAAGTACCTTTTATGCCCTGCCCTTGGAGTGACATGCCATCACTTCTGCTGGATGCAGTTGGTCACACAGACCAACTCTTATGCACTGGGAGGGGACTAGACGTGGGTGTGAACACCAGGAGGTAGGGATCTGGAGGCCATCCTAGAGGCTGCCTACCATGCATGGCACCCTAAACTATTTAGACTTTATTCCAGCAAGAAATGGGGGTCTGATGTTTCGGTTCCTCTAGTGGGAACTCCAAGTGCAGAATTTTATTGTAAAATGCACGTAGAGAAGCCCAGTCTGACCCCCAGTTGAGAAATTCAGCTGCTTTTCCCTTCCAAATGGCGTGAGCTACAGAGTGGCCCTTCCCTTCCCCTACAGTTCCCTGACTCTGCAGCAATGCTGTCAGAAGCTCCCTTTGCACACAGTGGGTGCTCTCTGCTGTGCTCGCTAAGTTGAATCCAGCTGCAGCTGGAGTTCTGGGGGTCCCAAGCTACTCAGTCACGTTCAGATCTCCCCCAGCCCCGTGTGCTCTCTTCCTCAGGCTGGTTCATATTTATTCTCTCAAATTGTCACCGACATCCCCACCAGCTGCCCTCCCGAGCAGGGGCTTCCCGCAGACCCACAGCAATCTGGGTGGGCATGAGCGGGCTGCTCTGAAAAGCTTGGCTTCTCTTTCTGAGAATTTTATCAGTATACAAAAATAAACAGAGCTTGCTGGGCCCTTGATGTCTCAGAGCTGCATTTTAATTGCTGTCTCTTTCCGAGAAGACAGGCCAGCCTTGCTTCCTGGTAGACACGCTCATAGGAATGGAGCTGAACTCTGGGTGTCGGGGCCAGAGCGGCCCCGAGTGTGACTGATCAGTTTGCAATTAGCACTTCATTAGAGGGACACCTTTGTTGACAGAACCAAGACTGGCTCCCAGAGCAGGGAAAGAAATTAACATCTCCTGCCTGCCCACAGAGCGATCTTTCTAGAACCTGGCCACACTGCTTCTTGCTTACAACTCTTCTTACCCCTCCGCCCTTCAAGATCAACGGTGTCTTGTCCTCAGCCTGGCTTACAAGGACCGCCGCAATCTGGCCTCATCCATCCCCCACCCGCACCGTTCCTGCTTCCTTCGTTTTCTGCTGTATCAGATTCAACTATTCACAGCCGGCAAATGATTGATGCTGTCTTTCACCTCATCTCTGCCTCGAATGCCCTTCCCTTCCTAAATAACATCTATTCCTGCTTCAGAATTAATCTTCGCCCTCCCCGTTCGTCATCTGGGAAGTCTTCCATCAACCGCCCCGAGCCGAATTACATTCTCCTCTTCTTGCTTCCAGGACAGCGAGATGCTGGTGCTGCGCCTTGAACACTAGCTGCCTCCTGGACATCCTAGGCAGTGTCCCTACCCCAGCTAGATCCCTCACCCACGTTCAGGAAAGCTGGCTTGCGAAGCTGGTCACATGAGGTGTCACCACGGGAGGGAGAAATGACCTGCTCAGGGCAGCCCGCGGCAGCTCGGCGGGTGCAGTGAGCCCCTCTCGTCCTGCATCCCTGAGGTCCCTAGGGACAAGCCTGAGCTCCTGCCCTCCTCACTCACAAACAGGCGGTCCGGGCAATGCAGCCATGATGCCTCGATGTCCAGGGAGACCCTGCCTTGCACCCGCACAGGACTCCTGGTTCTAACTGATGCTGGCCCTGGCATCTGTGGTCGAGGCTCTTGACCTTTCACAATTCCACAGTCCTCATTCGCGCATGTGCACAGAGCATGGCGGGAACAGCAAGAACTCTGCATAGATGTGGTGTCAAATTCCAGCATCACAATGAGAAGTGTGGTCTTCAGCCAGTTCATCAAACTCCTGGGGCTTCAGAGTCCTAGCTGGTCAAGCAGATCTCACGACATTCCCCACCGCGGCTGGGAGGGTATCAGGAAAGAACACTGAGCGTGGCCCCTGGATTCAGGAGATTTCTCTGGGGACGGGGTTCCAGAAAGCTTCAAGCCCTAGGGGATTTGGGTCTTAAAGAAACAGGTTGGACTTGGAGCAGCACTAACCCCGTGCGGTACCATGATCCCGCCCCTTGCCATGAACCAGAACCTTGTTCCCACGTGAGCTCTCACCTGCCAGGGCTGTGGGAGTCGGGGGAGGCAGCAGCAACTGCCGGTAACTCACAGGACCATGGCGTTCTGAGCCTTTTTTGCCAGGATCTGAGGAAGCCTCTTTACATAGGTCCCCCCTGTGGTCTCTTCTCCTTAATAAGCCTTTGGAAGATGACTCTTAGTGGAATGGTGTGTATGCATTTGTAATTACAAAGACCGGGCTGGTTTTCCACAATTTGTGCCTGCTAATTTCTCAGTCACAGGAAAGGAAACAGCAAACGTCCCAAAAAGTCCTCGTTGAGCGTGTTCCCTAATAGCATTATGTACTGCTTCGTATTTACAAAGCCCTTTTATCCCTCTCCGTGAGGAAGGTCGACCCAGTGCTACCAGATCCACAGAGGAGAGATGACCTAAGGTGACACGGAACGTGAGAAGGCTGCATCCCATTTCTCTTGCCGGCAAGTCGAGCGCCCCTTGATAGCAACCTCTGGCATAGAAAGAAGGAGGGATGAAGCAAGAAGTTCCCAGAACCAAGGCTGCTTCCCCTAAGAGGCAGGCGTCCTGCCCTAAGAGGTGGCTCATCGGGAGCCCCTGGGTGGAAACCCACATTCAAAGAAAGGCTTCCCAGTAACTGAGACCCAGCCTGAGCCTTCCAGGAGCTGAGCCTCAGATGGAAGGAGGGCGGGCTGAGCAATTTGCCAACCCTTTGAAACTGAGCCTGTGGGTAAAGTCAGGGCAATACATTCATAGGCATTGGGGCCCTATCCACATCTGGGGTGGGAAACCCACCCGAAAGCTGTTGAAATACAGGGGCCAGCGCTGGTTTTGCAGAACAGTGGCTCTTTGAGTGGAAGGTGTTCGAGAATTAAGTTTCCCCAGTGTTCCCAGGGCTGAGACTTAAAGCCAAGGGGGGTCGGGGCCCCCCAGGCCTGAGGGAGCCGCTGATAGGTCCCTGCTGGCTAAAAGCGATGACATTGGCAAGAAACTGATCTTTCTGGAGAGCAGGGGCTCAAGAGCACTCAAGTGCAGAACACAAGGCAAGTTGTGTTACCTGCCACGAAGCCCCAGCTAGCAGGTCTGGGGGAGGGGACAGAGAGGGACCACTTGGTATCGGGTCTTGGGAGTCCCAGCCCAGACCCTGAAGGAGGAAACCAATGGAACGAGACTGCTTATCTTGTCTGTGTCCTCCTTCTTCATACGGAATCAGAACATGCTCAGGCCAGAGGCAAGAGACAGTGTAATCCATTTCCTCTGCCTCCTAGACAGGAAAATGGAGACCCTGCAGCACCAGGAGGCTTGCCCTTGGGCGACAGAGTGTCAGACATGGGACTAGAAACCCGGTCTCCAGAGTCCCCATCCACGGTTGGTCTGCACTAGAGAAAAAATCACAAATCAGAACCTCCAGCCCTTTGTCTCCACGTGACAGGCCACAGCCACAGCACACCTCCATCAGGCCCCCTTCATACTCTTTTTGCAAGCCCTCTGAGTGCCGTTCCCGCTGTAAGCTGATGCTCATGCACAGACGTCTGGCCAAAGCAGGTTTCCGCTGTTGGGTGGAATTCGTTTTAAAGCTAAGGCAGTTTGTGGCTCCCTAAACACAGCTGCCCCTGTTAGTCAGTGCCTGCGGAATGGTGACGACCAAGGACGGCCAATGTGGGTGTCACCTGTGCACGGCCAGAGATAACCCTGGGGGCAGCTGCTGACCCGAGCTCCAGCAGCTCAGGTCTAAACAGCAGCTCAGGTCCCACGATGCTGGGATAGGCACAGAAAGAGGCAATCCTGAACGTGGAGGTGTTTCAGTGAACTCAGGCTGCTGTCGCAGAGGCACCGCAGACCGGATGCCCTATAAACAACAGAAACCTATTCCTGCAGTTCTGGAGCTAGAGGTATGAGATCAGGGTGCCAACAGGGTCGTGTTCTGCTGAGGGATTTTTCCAGTTGCAGACAGCTGACTTCTCGTAGTATCCTCACATGGCAGATAGAAGAGTCAAAGAACTCTCTCGGGTCCCTGTTATAAGGGCACTTACCTCATTCATGAAGGCTCCACTCTCATGACCTAATTACCTCCCAAAGGCTCTGCAGCCTGTTACCACCACACTGGGGACTTTGGAAGGACATAAGCATCTGACCCGATCCGTGGGTAGATTTGAGTTGGCTGAGGGTGGGCTGAAGATACTAAAATTGCAAAGAACGCTGTATGCATATCTATGCATGGGCATTTGTCAAAAAAGGGCACCCCTAGCTTTTATCAGACTTTCCATTCTGATCGCTGGAAAGCTGAAGAAGCGCCAGTGCAGCTCTCTCAAGGCCTGGTCCCGGCCCTGCCTGCGTCCTCCTCTGTGGTCTCCTGGCGTCCTGGTCCCACACAGCCCCATCTGAGCTGGAACTCCCTCTTCTGACTTGAAACTTAAGTTTTCAGAGTCTTGGTCATGGCTAGGTGATCTTGGCTGCTGAAAACTCTGTGTCCTTTTTTTAGTGACTGTGCTCTTCCTGCAGAATGTCCCTCTCTTTTGTGCTGTGGCAATGGGGATGCAGTGGCAATGTAAGAACAGGGGCTTCCAGAAAGGAGATTTAAACGCTCTCTGGTACAAATAATCCTTATTTCTTGAAGTGCGACCTGAAAAACAGGCCCCCATTGGGGAGCACCGTGACACTTTCTGTGTAACGTACTTAACTGTCCCCTGGCAACTGGGACCTGGGGACAGCCTGGTAGCTTTGCAGCCACAGCCGTGCCTGGGACGTGGCGGGAGAAGCAGTATTTTGTCCTCTCTAATCTTCTTTCGGTTAAGAAAGGACTTAGAATTTAAAAATAAAATAATAATTAGGTTGGAATCATTGAATACCAGATCTAAGAACTTTAGTTTTCTCAATGTGAATTGAGACTCTCGGACATACCCATGGAGGTGATGTGGAAACCCAATTCTTTTGACTCTCAGTCAAACACCTCCAAAGCCTCACTGGGAATTGGGCCTGGAGAACTATAATTCCTCATATTCCTGTTGGGATGGTCACCGTTTGAGAATAGTATCATGGATTCAATCACATAAATGAGATATAAAAACATCCCATTTTCTTGTATGTATTTTGTTGTTACTTCATCAATTGGAGAAAATAGCTCCAAATACAACCCTTTTGTGCAAATGTCTCCCTCCATGACTTGGGTAAAGGTGTTTTTTTCTAAAATACTTGGCCGCAAAGGCCCTTGGAGGTGTAGAGAATCGATACTTTGGGGTACTCGGAAGGCACCCAGTCTAGTCTTCTCATTTTGTCGCAAGGCCTTCTGAGGCCCAGAGAAGAAAAGCGACTCAAACAGATGCACTGTATCCATCAGACTCCCCCGTTCAGAAAGTTGACACAAGGGACAGAGAGAAGTCTGTAGCTATGATGGGCACACCAGGGTTTGACGGTCAGACAGGCTTGGGGACTTGGATGGCAGTTATTTTACCTGTAATATTTCTGCGGGGGTGAATCCTGATGCATCAGTGGGTTTCAGAGTGGGGAGTGGTGCAGGTGAACAGAGATGCTATTTCTTGCCTTGGTGTCCCTGCATCCTTTACGCCCCTTTGATTAGAGTGAACCGAGTTGGGTCATTGAAATTTAAGAGAGCCCCGACCGGAACAAGAGGATTCAGGCGTGCACAGGAGTTGGAGTGTACGACCTCTGAGATCCCTTTAAGCAGAGGAGCTCTGATCTCAGGAGTCTTCGGTTTGAGGGCCCATAGCAGCCAGTGAGCCACAGCTAAGGCCCCTCGTGCCCACGTCACTGGGGTTGAGCATGGTCTCTGAGAAAAGGTCTTTGAGTTCTTCGCTGCTCATCAGACAGTCTGTAGCCAGCAGCACCGGCATCAGCTGGAGCTTGCTGGAGATGTAGACCCTCGGCCCCATCCATACCCCCCGAATCAGAATCTGCATTTTCACAAGCTCCCCAGTGATTTCTACACACCTTAAGTTCTAGAATCACTAATCTGGGAAACAGCATTTTTTGGACAATAGAGCAGAGGCTGCGAGAGGAGCCATGAGGATCTATCCGGTGGTAATCCCACCTCCAGAACAGACTCCCCACACGGCCTTGGGAAAACCACAGCCGTGCTCAGAGCAGCCGCTCTCTCATCTGAAAATGAGGGGGCCGGACCAGATCATCTTTATTCTCTGCCCTTGCAGGCGTCTCTCCTCTGAGATGGGAGGGGGAGCCCCACTCCACTGAAGATCAGAGAGCTTCTTGCTTTGTAAAACACTCCCTAATCAGCCTATGTCAAGTCCCCGCCCCCCGACTAACCACAGTGACAAGTCCCAGGAGTGCACCTTGTCAGGCTGTGAATAAAGTTCAGGCAGCCTGGTTAATTACCCTGACACCGACTGGAGTTAGCGACCCAGCAGCTCGGGAACTCGTCTTAACGATTAGAGGAACACACATGCCGCAGCTTCGGGCATAAGCACCCCTTTTGCAACCTACAGTCTGGTTTTGGAGCCTTGAATTCAAGCAAATTCAAGTTCCCGAGGGCATCAGGGCTCTAGGGAGGCATCAGGAGGTTCCCCCTTGCCGGTCCGACATGGGTGTGAGGTCGTTTTCCCTGTGTGTCATTAGTGAAGCCTTGTAGCATAAGCACCAACCCAGTTTATTTCTCTCGTGCCTCCGCTTAGAACCTGCCCACAGTGCCCCACTGCTTCAAGCAAAAGCCATGCAAATCGTGTCCCTTCTCATTCCCCAGCCACCTCCGCATCAGTCTTATCTAAGTCCTGCCCTGGACCCAGAGGGCTGCACCAGGTTCTCTGCAAGAGCCACGTGCTTTCTTCTGTTGGCACATGTTGCTTCTGCTCAAAACATCCTTTCTGTTCTTGACCATGATCCTAACTCATCCTGCAGCTTTTAGTGCCTGTGTTGTTTCCTCAGGAAGTTTCATGACCCCACGTCCCGGCTGGGTGCCTGTATTTCTACGGAGTCCTGTGCTCCATCAACTGTACTGGGTATCGCCCTGTACTTCAAGACAGTTCCCTTCATGCAGCAGTGAGCTCTGGGCTGGCAGCGTCATGCCTGACTTACTGACCGTCCAAGCCTCTTGAGGACAGGGGTTGTTTTCTGTGTCATTGACAACTGTATCCAGAGTGCCCACCACATTGCCTGGGACCTAGAAGATGCTCAATAAATATCTGCTGAATGAATGGAGAAATGAGTGAATGAAGAAATGAATCCCCCATGCTTAGCGCATGTCTGGTGTAAGATGAGCAATCAGTAGTTGGTTTGGAGTGAGTGAATGGACGGATGGAGGCCTTTCTGCTTCTGGTGTAAAGTCTGGATATTGGTAACTCGTGAGGAGGGGTTGCCCGACAGGCTGGGGCATCAGGGTGCCCGCAAGCCCGACCAGCGCTGCAGAGGATTGACCCAGAGGAGGAGACGAGACTTGTCCCCTGACTGTGGGACTTGGGAGAGAGGTGCAGAGAGGGGACTTCTGAAAGGGGATGCCTTTGACCAGTGGTAGGCGTGAGGGCTCCTCTCCCTCTGCCCAGAACATGCAGCCCCTCTCTCCTGTGGGCTGTCTGAGGATCTAGAAGGCCAGTCCCAGGGCCAGCCTTTCACCTGGACCAACAGGTAGAAGGGAAGAAGAGGTTTCTCTAGGCAGGGTCTGCGGAGAGGAGAAAACGCGCTCAGTTCCCACGGCTATAAATAACAGCTGAGATCGGGAGCCACTCCCTCCTGGGCCTGAGCCGTCGGCTCTTTCTAAGCACCAAGCTTCGTAGCAAGCTTGGGAGTTTTATTTGCTTAAAGCAAAGCCCGTTTTCAGATATCTATTTCTTTACGTGTGGTTGCAGCAGTGGGGTAATAGTTTAATGTCCATGAGCCAAAGTCGGGGGGAAAGAACCGGGGTGTTTCTGGAAGACTCTTCTTTTCTCGGCCATTTTGGTTCCAGTTGCCCAGCGTTTCCCTCCAGGCCCAGGGCTGGAGAAGAAGGCTGTGTTGTACTTGCTTTCTCACAGGAGACTTCTCTCCCTCCACTGCCCTTCGCTCCATCCCTCTCTCCCCTCCTTCCTTCTTTTCCTTCTTCTCTAACAACGCACTAAGCTGGCCAGGTGGCTTCCCAAGGAGCTGTGCTGGAAGGCTTCTTCGCGCGTGACCAGGCGCACAGAGCAGAGCGGGCAAGATAGGATGAGGGTTGAGCATCCAGGTTCGGAAGTTGGACACATCCGGGCTTAAGCCAAGCTTCGCTATGTACAAGACATTTGACCTCTGCCAGGTGGTTAATGTCTCTGAGTCTCCGTTTTCTCATCTGTACTTTTGGAATAATAATAGTGTTAATCACGTGGGAATTGTATGAAGGACTGAGATAAATTCAAGCAAGGTAGTTAATGTGAACTAGAATAAAATCTTAAACTTCCCCCCCCCACCCCGAACTCCCCACCCTGCCAATGGCTGACTGAATAGGCCCCCTCTTGGCCAAAGGAACATCCTAAAACTAAATTGCCTGCCACGAGGAGGGAGGTCAGACGTGCCTCATCATGCCCCGTCCCTTCTTGGAGACATCCTTTGTAATCCATTAACAGGCCTAAGGGTCCAAGACAATCATTCAGATCTCAATTTACACAACAAACATATGTCCGGTGGCTTGTCTCTGATTGACTGAGCTCCTTATGTTGAAACATTCCAAGCCTTTATCTCTTTAACCAATTACAAGTCAAAGAATCTTTAAACCCACCTATAACAGGTAAACCCCCACTTAGAGATGGCCCACCATTTCAGGCCAAACCAACGTATGCATTCTACATACTGATTTATGGTAACCCCTGTCTCCCTGACATGTATAAAACCAAACTGTGACCAGCCACAGCGAGTCCACTTGCTCAAGGCTTCTTGAGCGTGGCTCCGGGTCATGGTCCTCACATTTGGCTCAGAATATAAATCTCTTTAAAATTATTTTACAGAGTTTGGCTTCTTTTCCGTTAACATTAGTATGGGATCACGAACCTTATCCACGACTCCAAAATTAGAATGTTCTGGAAACCTACAGCATTTTTTATCATTCACTTGGCAGTAAAATCTGACATCATCTAAACTCACTTGGCAACAAAATTTGACCTGAACTGATGTAAAACTATTTAGAGTTGTTACTGTGACTATTCATGTGTTTTGCTGTAGAAATATTGATGTGTTTGATTATAGGGTAATATCTCAGTACCCACTGGGGGAGTTAGGTAACATAAGCTATAGGCACCATTTTACCTTTCTAAAGTCTAGAATGATTTTATTCCCAAAACCAAAACAAAGATTTCACACAATAGATGTGGACCTATGGAACACCTGGCCATGTGACTGCTTAGTTCTTAACAGGTAGTACTCCTTCTATTTCTGGGATTTGCCCAAGAGCACACAGAGACTTGGTTGCATATGGAACTGTCCTCAGGTATTATTTATTCTACAACCATGACCTTGACCAAACAACTCTCTCTGACTATCTAACTTGAGTTTCCTCCAATAGAAATCCATTTCTTTGGATTTTTCAGGCTCTTTGGTCATTGGGAGACCACTTATAAAGTGAAAACTGGTTAAGGAAGAGTTGAAAATGAAAGGTACTCGTGGGCATTAGAGGTCCCTGGCCCCCAAGGGTTTGCCAAACCATAGGAAGCAAAGGCTCCTGTCCCCATAAATGTTTGCCAAAAAATCACTGACATGAGGCAGATTGATTAATAGGAGGAAAAGGATACAAATTTATTTTAACATGTATACTTGGTAACCCTCCGGGATGAAGATTCAACTCCTCAATGAGATACAGAGGTTTTTAAAGAATGGGGTTTGAAAGCAGAAAAACAGGTTTTGGGACAGAGAAAGGAAGAGGATTGAGCAGCTAGCAAAGGTGGTCTTGTTATGTTAGGGAAGCCTTAAGGGGAGCAGCCCTCAGGGAGAGTGGATGGTAAATGTTTCTTCTCAGACCTTTAAAAGTGTCAGACTCTCAGTTAATCTTTCCTACAGCAAGTAAGGGTAGACCTGGCTGTGTTAATGCAGATTCTCTACAGATGTGAATTTCCCTGCACAGGAGATATCTCAGAGACTCATGGCAGCCATCTCAAAATATGGCAAAGAAATATATTTTGGGTTGAAATATTTCTAATTGCCTTCATCCTCATGAACCAGAACAAGGAGAAGGTAAGAGACAAGACACAGAATCGTGGTGGTGAAAACGGGACCCATTGGGTAACATCCGTGGCTCTGTACCCAGGTCCAGCTCTGGAAGTTAAATGAAACTTTGACAAATGGGAAATTTAAAATATATAGAGAGGGTGAATGAAGCAAGAAAATTCCCAGCATACCCTTCTTTCTTAACTTTTATTCTCTCAAAAGAATAATAAAAGACACAAATCTAATGTAATTAACATAGGGTTAAAGATCAAGTATTATATACATCAAGGAGTAAGAATAAGTTAAGGGAAGTTGCTACAGTTGAGTCAGAAACCTAGCTTTGAGCTTCCTGGTAGCCAAGGAAAAAAGGAAAACATGATGGTTATGTTTTCTCATAGCATGTGTTTTGGGTATCTATTATTGCAGAACAAACTGACCCAAAACATAGTGGTGGCTTACAATAATCATTTTACTTTGATCATGATTTCATGGGTTAGGAATTCGGGAAGGGTCTGTCTGGGAAGCTCCTCTCTGCTATGTATGGCAATAGTTGGGATTGCTGAAACTGGAGGATCAACTTCCCAGATGGAATATTTAGTCCCATGTCTGGTGCATCGCTGCTCCTTGCCTTCTCTCTTTCTCTATGCAGCATCTCATCCTCCAGGTGCTGTGGAGTTTGGGCTTCTCATTACCTGATGGCCTTAGGGTACTTGCACTTCCTACTTGACAACTGATTCCTCAGAGGCAGAAACTGGGAGCTGCAAGACCAGTTAAGGGCCACGCCCAGAACTATCTCAGCATCACTTCCGTCAGTTTCTCTAGGCCAAAGCAGTCAGAAGACCCACCCAGATTCAAGGGGCTAGAGAAATAGATTCCACCTCCTGATCGAGGTGGAGGGCAAGGTCATATTGTAGAAGAGAGTGTGGAATAGCAGGTATTATCGTGGCCATTTTTGGAAAAATAATCTGCCACAGCAGGATAAAAGGAAGCACGTACATTTGTCAGACGGAATGACACATTTACTAAAACTGAACTTGTAAGATGAATTATATGGGATTTCTTATAGATAATCATTGCGCAGTGACTAAAACAATATCATCAAGAGCCAGTTTACAGAGGATGCAGTAACAGCTCAAGATTTTATATGCTTGCTAATTCTGAAAACTAAAAACTTTATTTCCAAGAGCCCTCATCCTCAGAAATTAGTTATGGCTCTTGGAACAAAATTTTCCCTTTTAATTGATTCATGACCTTGCAATGTAGCATCTTCAGTGCCCCTGGCCCTGGTGCAGCTCTGTGGAAGCCATGAAGCTAGATGTCCAGGCCCTGCCCTCCTGGGCTTCCATCTTGCAGGGTAGGCAACAAGTACATCAGTACAAAGTGTGGGTGTGGACCTGAGTTTTTCAGGTGTGGTCAGAGAGCTGCTCCCATTCAACTCATGTTAGACATGTCCAGATACTTAGATACAGGTGTTTGTTAGAATTCCAGGTGCCTGGTCCCATTCTTTTCCTATTAAACTAGCTTCTCTGGCAGCTGGGACCCAGGGACCTCTGCCTTGAATGTGTTCCCCAGCCGACTCTGCCCTCAAGAGCTCCTTGTGTAGTCCACTGTCAAAACGCAGAGCGAGATTACGAGCAGTAGCCAACACTAATTGAGGCCTTCTTCTTGCTCAGAGACTATTCTAGGTTTTTTATGTAACATTAGTTAATCCTCACAACAGCTCAGTGAAGCATTTTTCTCCATTTTTCAGAGATGAGATTGGAGACACAGAGACGGTCCACAAAGCTCCCAAGGTCACAAAGGTTCCAAATGCGTGATGCCAGGACTCACTCCCGGGGATCTGGTTCCAAAGCCCTCACTGATAGGTCCTGTGAGTCCAGGAGACCAGGGAGGGCTTCGAGGACCCTCTATGCAGTGCCGGGATACTACTACTCCCTGGGGAATGAGACCATCATCTTCTCATAGACGTCCCTCCTGATACTTCCGAGGTAAACGTAGAAAAACTCAAGTTCAGGAGTTTCGCTAATGTGCTCTCCTCTGAAGATGGCAGACCCTGGCATCGTATCTCGGTGCTGACACCTGCAAGGAGCATGACGCTGGGGCCAGGGCGCTCACTTCACATAGCCCCAACCTGCTGATCTGTGAGTGGGGCGTTGGGTTGGTCCACCTCCAGGTCCCGAGTCCGGATGATTGACTATGACAGCCCCTGTGCCTGGAGCTGATTGTGGATTCATTGAATCAATGATTGTCTCATTCATTCAATTCATTCAACAAATAGCTTCTCCGTGTATACTATTTGCACTCAATTCTCAGAGAAGTAAATGTCTAAAGTACCCACTTAATAACTTAAAAGCTGATTTTACCAATTTCATTTCGCTATAAGGCCTCCCAAAGGATTACCATGGTAGCATATCCTCTCTTGCTCCGGCGCACTCACATTTTTGTTTGACGGGAAACCTAGAAGTGGAGCCCTCCAGCACTTTTTAATTCAAATCGGCTGACAGTCGCTGGCTTTCCACACTGGGGCAGATCCTCCACCTTTAGCCCTACTTTGATCCTCTAGCCCAGGCCACTCTCATTTCACAGTTGAAGTAACAAAGGTTAAAACAGATGACATCTATGTCTAGAGCCAGGCCCCTTGCACCACAAGTGCATACTATGGTGCACCGGGAGGCTGCATCACAGGAAGTTTGGGAACTTTGGAGCTTTGGCGAACCAGAATGTTCTTCTCCAGCCCAATCTTCTAGCTGCAGATAAAGCACAAGAGCCCAATATTTACAGCGCAAGGCCTGGGTGCTGGGGTGGGAAAGGGCCCCTCACCCTTGCAATCGGCCCCTCGGGCATTTTCCTGGCATTTGGAGGGGGCTGTGCTATGAAGCCCCAATCTTGTCATTCTGCAAGTTGGGGGACCAAAGGGCAGTTCTTTGTCCAGGGTCAGAGCATACGCACAGGCAGGAGGGAAGGTGGGAAGGGGTCAGCGAAGGGAAAACAAAATCAAACCAGCAAAACAGAACCCAGGGCTGTGTCTGCCTGGGGATAGTCCTTCCACGAGCCCCTGGTACCTAAAGGCCTGCTGCAGCCTGGCCTTGCGCGCATTCTCCCCAGACAGGGCCTCTGCTCACTGGGCCATGCCCTTACCCTCCTGCCCCTTCCCGCCCCCCACTCCACCCACTTCCTCAGCAATTCTCTTTCCTGAATTGCCAAATACGGCAGCCCCGCTTCAACCTGGTCCTGGCCCTCTGCCAGTCGGGACCTGGGGAGCTGGCGACGTTCCTGGGGGGCCCTAGATGGAAGGCTTGGAGTTTTCACCAGCAGAAGAGGAGGTGGCCAAGCCCAGATGTGAGGTCCCCCCCTTCCAAGCCCAGCTGTGCCCTGGTGGCTTCCCACCAGGTGGGAAGCCCACGCCAGGTGGGCTAAGGAGTGCTTAGCAAATGTGTCGGCTCCCAGTCCACGGCCTGCTGTTCTTGGCTCGGGGAGATGTTTTTCAGCCCCGAGTGCTCCATGCAGACATCTCTGCTGGGGTGGGGGTGGGAAGGGGTGAGGGAAGACCTCTCGATTTATCAGAATGCAGAGGGTGCCTCCTCCACTCTGTCCCCCCAGTGACTTTCCAGGTTCTCAGGCCGGCTTTCAGAAAGCCTCCTGCCTGCCGCTTGCACTTGGGGGGTGGGAGGGGGGAGTCGTGCGGGGATTATATGTGGAATTGGTTGAGACCAGGCAGAAGGAAGCGAAGACACCCTCTCCTGATTCGTGACATGTGAGAACACTCTCTTGACAGAAGCAGCTCCCGGTAATAGTAACAGCTCCGGGCCTTCGACAGGCCGCCGCCCGTCACCTTCAGCACCCTGCCAAGCTCCGCGCAGCCCTGTGGCAGGAGGAGGTGAGGCAGAGGCTGCCCGGGGAGGGGGGTAAAGGCAGGAACTGAGACAGCTGGAGGGAGGCCGAGAGAGCAGACAGGGGCACAAGAGAGGCAGGGAAACCGAGGCAAGGAGAGACGGGGACAGTGAGGTCCAGGGACCCTGGAAGGCAGAGCGGGGTGTTGGAAACAGCGTTGAAGATGGAGACAGGTGGAGACGGACACACGGAGCCTTGGCCACCGCTTGCTCCCACCCCCAAACTCCCCAAGAGCCTCCCTGAGAACTGCAGACCTGCTCCCTGCCTGGAAGCCCAGCTGCTGGCCCAGCTGGGGAGAAGGGAGAGAGGCCCCTCATGCCAGGACGCCAGCGACAAGAATTTCTGGAACTCTGGAGCCTGCAGAGGGGTTCAGGACTCAGGATACCTTGGTCTGTAGCTCTAGGAAGCTGCCTTCTCCCTGATGTCAAGATTTGGGAGCGCGGGGTGATGCTATTTCTTTAAAAAAGAATCTTTGAAAATATAAAATGTTGCTTTTTCCCATTTCGAAATAACCTTTCCCACCCCCGCTGTCTCATTACAAAAGAAAACAATGCAAGCTCATCATGGAGAACTTGGAAAATATGAAAAGATACAGGAAAAAAATAAAACATGAACTGTAATCACATCACCTAATGATAACCACTGCTAGCAATTTGATGGTTTTCCTTTCAGTCTTTTGTCAATGCACAGAGCTCTATAATCAGCAATAATATGCCACAAGCGTTTTGTTAAATATTATTTGACATTACCACTTTTATTAGTGTATATAATTTAATATATGGGCAAGGCATTCTTTATCGAGGTAATCCATAGTTGAATAGTTGCATCTAACTTTGCTGCTATGAACAACACTTCAATAAATATCTTTCTGCCTACATCTTCGTTGGAGTTTCTGAATATTTCTTCAGGATATATTTAAGGAAGAAGATTTACTGTGTCAAAAGCCATGAACGTTTTTAAGGCACACACATATACGACACACTCTCTCTCTCTATATGTGTGTGTGTGTATATACATACACATATGGGATATATATATATATGTGCACACACACACACACACACACACACATCTGTTTCAATTGCTCCCCTGGGAAGATGGTACAATTAAACTTCTAGTGCAATTTAGACTCAGGTGCTGATGACAGAGCATTTGGTGTTAATGACAGTCCTCTGCAGCTTGTAAGGTAAATTGACATAGATGGGAGGTTAGTGTAATTATCTGGACTTTTCAAAGGAGGAAACTGAGGCTCAGAGAGACTAAGTGACTCACCCAACATCTGAAACTTAACTAGGGGTCCTCTCCACTGGTTTCCCCATTCTCGTCGACACCATCAGCACCAGGGTCAGACCTGCACGGACGCTAGCTGGATTACCCCAGAACCACCTTGCCCATCATGCAGCCACTGGCCACATGTGGCTATTTATATTTACATTTGCTCAAATAAAATACAATAAAAAATTAGCTCCTCTGTCTCTTTAACCATGTTTCAAGTGCTTGAGAACCACAAATGCCTTCTGTACTGGACAGCGCAGATGCAGAGTGCTTCCATCACAGAAAGTTCTGTTGGACAGTGTTGCTCAAGAAGGCTGGTATCTACCTTCTATATGGATCCCCCATGCCAACCCCCACCCACCAACTCGCACTCATTCTATACTGAATGAGTCAGACCTCCTGAAAACGCAAATTTGATCACATCGGTCACCAGTCCAAAACCTTTATCAATCCGTTCTTACCTGTTATCTACCACACATTCGGAAGCAGCACAAATCTACAATTACCTTTGCTCCTTATCTTCCTACTCTTCTGAACAGTTATTACACACTGTGTCTGGACTGAGGGGCTACAGGCACAGAGACGGACAGACCAAGGACTCTATACTCAATGAGAACATGGTTTGATGGGTTAAAATAACATACATTCCCTGGACTCCTGTCTTGCTTTATTGTCCCTTATAGCACTTAGCAGCGTCAGTATTTACTTATCGTCTGTTGCCTCCACTAGAATACATGCTTCACGAGAGCAGTGGCTTTCTCTGATTTGTTGACTTCTGTGTTCACAGAGCCTGCTGAAATGCCTGGCACTTGGTGCTTGCAAAACAAATATCTGTTAATATAAATGAATGGCTGTATTCCAGAATGTTGAGTTTCCAGTTCTTTCTGATGCTCCACCACAGGACTGTGTACCTCAAGCCTATAATGCTTGAAATCTGACCTGTACCTCCTCTTGATACTCCAATGCTAGCATGTCGCACTCCTGAAAACAATCACCATTGCCTCCACTGCTGGGATAGAGAAAAAGGAATAATGCAAGATAAATTTTGTGGCAACTGTTTGGTCCCAACCAGGCTCTATCAAGTAGGATTTATCTCCTACTCGAAGAGATGAGTCAAGCACTCGATCCTTGCAAGTTGCACAGCAGGGAAGTTCAAAGAGAGTATTCACCAGACTCTGTAAACCTGGGGTCAAAAGAAATGAACTAAGCCGCTCTCGGCAACTCTTCTGTGGTATTGGTTTCTGGGGAGTTTTTTAAACAGTGAACATTCATTCTGAGTAGTTAGAAACCTTTCCTGGTTGCCTGTTCACCTCTGGCACTAATGGCAGTAGTGGGACAAGGAACTATTTAAGGGACAGTACTGACAAAAGTGTGGCAGGGCTCAGATACACTCAGGTCCTCAGATACACTGTAGAGACTCTTCCCCACCTTTTCCTTCACCTTTACCTTTATTCATAGTTTTCCTATCACATAGAAAACATTTTCATCCACTTCTGCTGGTTTTTGAAAACCAGTTGGAAAGCCTCTATTGTTTAATATAAAAATTTAGTCCATTCACTTTTAGTGTAACATTTTTACACAACTTTATTCCTCGCAGTTGGCTTTATGTTTATTATTTATTTTATTTTGTTTCTGGTTTTTCACTTGATTTTTACTCTGTTTTTCTATTCCACCAATGGTTTCCTTCTGTTTCCTCGCACTCATAATTAAATACATGCTTCTCCATTACATAAAAACAAAATGGCAGATATTTTCCCTGTTGTTTCCTCCCTCACTCCAATATTTCAAGGTCTTTAAAATCCTTTTAATTTCTCTTCCTTTCTACAGGTGTGATCTTTAAACCCCTTTTACTTGTACCTTCTCTCCCGTTGTCCCCCAAAGTCCTGGTTTTTCCAAAAATAGTTTTATTATAATTAGTTCCAGACTATCCTTAGGTTTTCCTCTAATGTTATGTTATTTCTGTTTCAAGATCTTTATTTAGTACTTTCATTACACATTCTGAGAAACTCTATAATTATTCATTTAAATTTAACCATACTCAGATTAATTATTCACTGCTGTTTCTGCATCTCTCTCACTTTCTCTCTCTTGGTGGTCTCCCAGTCTCTGGTCTGATTCATTTTTGTTGGGTCAGAATCTTTTCTTTACTATTGTCCTTAGATGGGGTGGTAGTTTTAAAGTTAAGTCCAAAAATTCTCTGATACTTCTTCCTTCATAAGGTGAAGCTTAATCCCTCCCCTTATGTGTGGGCTGGACTTGCTTCTAATGAGTAGAACGCAGAAGCAGTGTGACTTCTGAGAGCAGGCCATAGAAAGCATTTCCTCCCTTTGGATCACTAGCCATGGAGGAAGCCAGTCACCACGTTGTGAGGATGCTCAAGCAGCCCTGTGGAGACATGAGCATGGTGAGAAAGGGAGGCCTCCTGCAATCAGCCAGCAAGGAGCAGAGGCCTTCTGCCATCAGCCATGGGAGTGGGCAATCTTGAGTAAAGCACTGCTCTTCTCCTTTCATAGAGAAAGGTACTGGCGTACCAACCTAGGGTCCCAAACACATGTAATAGCTGGAAGTTGGGATGAGGTCACATCCAAATATCCCTGTTATCTTGTGTGGATCCTCCTGCAATAAGAGTATTTGTTACAGGGACTCACCAAAGGTGTAAGGTGTGGTCCACTGGGCTAGAGAAGAGGGACCGAGTCTTGGTCTTGTGCAGTCCACAGTGGTCCTAACCCATGTTTAGAAGTCTTAATAAGACTGTCTTAGTAAACCCAAGACAGTCGGCTTGGACTCCAGGCCTCCATATGCTGGGAACGGTGAGCACAGAGATGGCCCGTGTTCCAGGGGTGCTCTGGGGAACATGGTTCCCACGAGCTACTGCATAGAAAAAGCTGTTGAGGCCAAGTACGTCTAGAAAGCTGGCTGAACTATGTCATATACTATATGTGGATATTACATAAACAAACACAAAGCAGAAAATCCATAAAGAAACCTATTTAAATGTACTGAACTCAAATTTCTCAAACATACTTGACCGTGGATCTCACCTCCCTTTTCAGCAACCTGTGGGAATGTTAATATTTGCTATGGGTAATACTTTGGGGAATACAGGGATCCTGAAGCTCCAAGGAACCTTGGGGTTCACACTTGCCCTTTAATCCTAAGGCAGTGTGGCCTAAAGCAGTAGCTGTCAAGTGTGGTCCCCAGACTAGCATCACCTGGGAACTTTTTGGAAATTCAAATTCTCGGGCCCCACCCAGCCCTAGTGAATCAGAAGCTCTGCCCTTGGGACCCAGCAGTCTGCATTTAATGTCCCGCCAGGTGGCTCTGACACCCCCTTAAGTCTGAGAACCACCGGCCTAGTGGGTTGAGAAACAAACTTGAGCCGCGTTGTCTGGGTTTAATTTCCACCTCCGCTACTTAGTGCCTTCGTGACCTGGGGTGAGTTTCTTAAGCTCCTGTGTGAAACAGTACCCATCTCATGGGGCTGTGATAAGCATTAAGTAAATTAAAATATATACAGCACTTGGAACAGTATTTGCAATGTATGAATTGACATTAAGTGTTCATTGCTGTTGTCGTTATTGAGGAGTTCCTCTGAATGTCCACTAAAAGGAAAAGCAGGGCCTTATTGGGACCTACTATGTGCCAGGGACTGAACTAAGAGCCGGGGGTGGGTGAAATGTTAGTTGGTATAAAATTCTGACTTCTGATTGCCAACCTCATGGAACACAGGACATTCCCATGCCAGGAGATGTCTTGCGCTGTGACATTCCAGGAAACATGCTCTCATCACAGTCCATGGTGATTCATTACTAACCCCTGGGCTTGTGAGATGAGGAACTCGCAGGAAGTAGAACCCTGTCCAGCTGTATTTCTGCACTGGCTTCCGGTAGCGAATGATATCCCAGATTCGGCTTTAGCAAGTGTCCTTTGTTTGACCGCCCGGGTGAGGCCCTCCTCTTGGCACTTGTGGAGACAATCTCCTTTCAGTTTGTGTTACAACAAACCTGGTGACATACGTAGCTTCAGCAGTTTGACCAGGGTGGCCCTGTGGCAGAGCCAGGACTCTGCCTAGTATTTCTACCACGTCGTTAGAATGTGTTCCATCTGGGGAACCCTCAGAGAGACAGCGGCACATTTAATCAGCTCAATTTGCAGAGAGAGGATTGCAGTGGAAGAGCCCATGGCTGGCTTAAGGCTGCACGGCACTGGAGTGGCTGAGCTGCAGCTGAGACCCGGGTCTCCTAGTCTAAACCCGGTGCCCCTCACTGCAGATGCGGTGGGTCCCCAGCCTTGCTCCTCTGGAGTTAGGAATAGAAGGGAGTGGTCTAGGAGGATCTCTGTGTTCTCTGCTTTCAAGCATGAGGCCTAAGCAAGAAGGACCAGTCGCCTGAGGTGGAGCGGGTGTGGGTTTGCTGTCAGTGGGTCCCTGTCTGGGACATGCTTGGTTGGCAATCTGCAGGAAGCTCTGGGAAAGCCAAACAAAAGGTAACTGGAATGAGCCACAGGGGGCCCATTAGCTTCCCGGAGCCTTAGGAGGGGTCCCAGGAGGGACCATGGCTGGGAGTGTGTGATCAGCGCAGGCCCCGTCACAGGCAGCGGCTGGCGTATTAATGTTCTAGATAAATGGCTTTTGGCTCAGGCAAAAGATCCTGCTTGGAAGCAGGTTTCTCTTTGAAGCTCCTAAGAGGGGCAGCTTGCAGAAAAAGACAAAGGAAAAAGGCAGATTTGCAAAATGATTCTACTCGAAACCCTCTGCTCTGATCCTTCTCTGTTTATTTTGTTCCTCTGCCCCTCCGGATTCACAGCAGGCTCACGAGAAAGGAGAGAGAACTCAACTGCACACATCCTCAGGGAGGAAGACTGTCGACAATGAGCCAGGACACTAAAGCAGCAGTGCCCATCAGCTTTGGAGCCTCACTGCCCTATGTTTGGATCCTGCCATTTCCCAGCTGTGTGACCTTGGGTGGATCGCTCAACCTTGCTGAGCCTCAGTTTTCTCGACTGTAAATGGGAAAGATAAAACTTTCTGTACAGGGTGGCTGAGGATGAAATGTGGCCAGGTACATAGAGTGCTTAGCACAACGCCCTCCAGTAGGTGAAGGTCGGTGCCATTATTACAAAGGTGGAGACTCAGAGCAAACGCAGCCGCCGAGGCATCCTCAGCAGGACTAGTGACATTAGTTTCCTCTCAGTGCTCCTGCTCACTGGCTGCTGAGGTCCCTCCTTCGTGTGCTGGGCCATGCGGATATTTCAAGCTTAAGGAAACTCCAGCCTAATACCCTTTGAACCTAATTTTACAGGCAGGGAAACTGAGGCCCAGAGGGCAACATGCTTGAGTTCACATAGCCAATTAGATGCTGGAGCGGAGAATAGCCTTGCTTTTTTTCTACTTTGCTGAGTGCATAAGATACATACTCAGAAGGAGCTTTACTACTTGAGAACTTTCTCTCTTTCCCTCAAACCCTGCACTTAGAAAGGGACATGTTTGTTACTGTAGGTGCGTCTCTAGCAGATCAGGCCAGTCCACACTGGCAGAGGGGGTGCACAGCGTGGATGTCCCGGACCCCAGCTGCATCGGGATCGCCTAGGGAGCTGTTCAGAAACAGGGTCCAGCCACACCCCCGGAGTGGCTGATGGGCTCCAGGCATCTGAGGGTCCACATGCTCCCCTGATAGCTCTGTGGAGGAACAGGCTGGAGGTCTCCTGGCCCAGGAGGGGCTCATCCCTCACTATAGGGAGGGGCGTTGCTCCTGATTCCTGGGTGACCCCGAGCGAGTTACTTGCCTGAGTATTAGTTTCCTCACCTGTGAGATGCAGGGCAAAGGGCAAATACTTCTCCTTTCAGGGACTGTGAGAGCCAAACAGAAACGAACAAGGAGTGTGTCTGCCCCAGGGCCATGAGACATGCAAGAAATACCAGGGGGGCTGAAGTGTCAATCACAACCTAAGCCTCCTGCAACCGGCAGGAAGGAATCTCAAAAGGACTAACATGAGGTCAAGTAAGAGGATATGGTACCCCTAACGCCACGTGTCTTTTTATGGTTTTGTCCATGAGGTCATAGTACCGTGCCTCCGAGTTTGATCGCTCTGGTTCAATTCTAAGAGTCTGTGATCCTCAGGCGCTCAGTTCCAACATCCTTCCGTTGCTCACCTGCATTTGGAGCATCCTTGGGGAACAGACAGCAAGCCTCATTTGCACACCTCTTATGACGGAGAGGCATCATCTCCCTTGCCAGCCGTTCCATCTCCCTGTGATTCTGACCTTGGGAGAAACTGTTTCTCATGTGAGCTAAAATCTGTCTCCCCAGGGACACGTCTGCTCTCCCTCTCCCATGACCACCCTTTAGAGATCTTGGAGGTGAAGCCTTCCCCCTCTCTGAGTGCTCAGGAGACACGGGTGACCAGAGACGTGCCATCTTTATCAGACTCCTAGAGAGCACAAGGGAGACTGGCTTTTACTCTTTGTAGAACTTCCTGTCTCTTAGCAAATGAAGACAGGGCTGATGCTATTGTTCCCATTTTATTGATGAAAACAATGAAGCCCAGAGCAGGCAATCGGCCTTCTCAAGCCACATGCTGATAAGCTGAAGAAACAGAACTTAGATTCAGGTCAATATCCTCCAAGTTTGTGGGGCGCAGGGTCGGAATTGCAGGCGGTTCTGGGGTGTCCCACAGTCCTCCAGAGACCTTGGCCTCATCACTCCTTTTCTAACCAGCACACAGTCCCCTGCCCGGTGTGACCTGAGGAGAAGGGGACATTTTATTCCTCAGAATAGGGCCAGACAGCCCAGGCTGCTGGCTTTCCTCCAGTAATTCTTGGGGCTGCTTTGAGCAGAAATGTCTGGAAACTTGTGCAGCTCATGAGCAAATGGCTTCATGGAAGCGCCTGTTAAAATTTCCTCTTCTGGAGACTGAAATAGACAGAGCCAAAGCCAGGGGGCCTCCCCCCTCCTCCCTGGTACCCCTGGGTCTCATTCCCCTTCCACTCCAGCCCAGCCCTGGAAAACCCACACCCTTGTCTAAACACCAGCACCAAGCAGACCCAAGCAGAGGCCATATGTGTTAAATTATATTACTGTTTAAAATATTTTCTGGTCTTTTCCGTGGAAGCTTATTCCTCCCTACCCCATTAGGCATGGCCGCTTGATTTGATTTAGCCAATGGAATGTGAGTAGCAGTGAAGCGTGCTGCTTCTGAACAGAAGTATTCAGAGCTATTGAGTTCTACTCCGTTTTCCCTTGGCCATGAGACTGGCAATGCCCCGGATAGAGGCTGCTCCCTCAGCCTGGTGCCAGGATGAAGACAGCGTAGAACACAGCCGCAGATGATCGGGAAAGATATATAACATGAGTGAGAAATAGGGCTTGGTTACCGTAGGTCACTGAGAGTTGGGAGTTACTTGTTACTGCAGCATGGCTGGGGCTACACTGACTGATACAGCAGACATGGCAGGAGACGGTGTGTTGTCAAGATAGACGGGCCAGGAGGTCCCTCCAGATCAAATCTACCATGGCACGTGGGAAGAGAGAGAAAGTGTCTGCCGTAAACCCAGAGGCAGGGGAGCTTCCCCCCCACCCCCACCAACTTCCCTCTGCAAATTTAACTGACTTAAAATGGTGAAGGTGGAATTAATGTTTGCCTCGATTTCCCCACACTTCCTCCAGCCATAAAGCTTATTTGGGTGCTCTGATAGGAATGGTGTGAGGCTCCATTTTCACTCAAATATTGATTTTTATCCTCAGCAGAAAATAGTTTGTGCTTTTTAAATGAGAAAGGAAAACAACTCTGGAATTGATTCCTGAGTAATTTAATCACCTTTTGTCCAGACAATTCAGAGCTGGCTCAAGGATTATCTACATATTGACTCATGTGCTGAATTTCCAGTAACATCCAAAGACAAAGGGACGTGGGGAGCTTCACTGCCAACCCTTCCCCACTCCCCTGTCTCCTGCGAGAGGCACTGGGCAGGGAACCGCTTCTGGTCCACACAACCTCCCGACGCATCCTGGACCACAGAGCGGGAGGGTCTTTGAAACCAAACCCACGCCTTTAGATATAGGAGGGAAACTGACGCTCAGAAAAGGCACACACCAAAAAGATCTTGAAGCGTTGGAGTGCTTATGTCTTAGAAAGCATGCTTATGTCTCTTATATCAACTGTTTCCCTCATCTGTAAGAGAAAACAGTAATCTGATCAGAGCCACATCATGCCTTGGAGTCTCCAATTTACTAACGGAAGACTGGGTTCTGTGATTCATTCACCCGTTCATTCACTCAATACCACTTTATAAACGCTACCAGGTACAGTATGTAGATGGTACAACTAATGAAAGGAAAACAAAGTGTGGTAGATTGGAAGAGTGACCACGGATTTTTCCCATCTCTGAATGTACGTCCTTTTACACCAGGAGGTGGAGCGTAGCTAGGCTTGGCCTCGTGGCTTTCTTTGGCCAATGGTAACTGTAGCATAGCGGAGACTTGTAAAGCACTTGCACATTGGGACTTTCTTCTCTTTCTGTGCTTGCGTCCCTGAGGTCACTATGTGAATAAGCCCGGGCTAGCCTGCTGGAGGATGAGATTCACAAGTGCCAGTTACTCCTATGACTCCTGCTGACAGCTGCCAACCACCAGCAAGCGTGTGAGGCATCCTTACACCATCCAGCCCTCAGCCGACCCTTCCACTGACCACAAGTGCGTGACAGTGCCCGTAAGAGATGAGCTACACCAGAAAAAATCAGCTCAGCTGACCCATACAATTTGAGCCAGATAAAAGGATTGTTTTCTTAAGCCACTGATTTTGGGAGTCGTTTGTTACACAGCAAAACCTAACTGATACAGAAATGAAGACATTTATTGAGCATCTTTTTATGGTAGTACTATACAAAGGTTCTTTACATCAATTTCTTTGTATGTCTGTAACCCTATAAGGTAGATAATATGCTCCTCGCTTGACAGTTGGGGAAACTGAGGTTGAGAGAAGTTAATCCACTGGTCAGATCAGAGAAGCAGTGGAGCCAGAATTAGAACCTGATACTAAGATGGACTTAACCTGCCAAGAGCAGGGTTTGTGCAGCAGAATTGGAGTGGGATCTGTGCTTCGTGGGCTCAGAAATCTTGGTAGGCTGCACAACCCACCTTGACGTTTCGCTCCTGGCGCCCTGCAGTGCTGCGGGCTGCGCAGGGAAGGAGTGTGCCGAGTCTAGAGAGCCTTGACGGAGATGGGGTCATGATGAAAGGTATGAGGAGAAGGGGTCAAGGCAGTGCTTTACTGCTGAAATGCTTCATGAGACCAGCTTATGGGAGCCTGCTTCTAAATGATCAATTCCAATCTCATTATGACCGCAGCTGCCATTAACTCAGGAGCTAATTGCTATTAGCTTACAGAAACTCAAGAGGGTTTAGCTGCAAAAATTCCACGACACGGGGCCATCTCTCTGCTTAAATGGCCACATTCCTGTTATTAATTCCATTTGACTATTAGCTTATTACTGTTAAGTTATTATAACTTTGTATAAAGTCCTTGAACCGGATGTACGTCCTCCACGCGCATTTCATTACAGGGAGCAGAGTGCACCCAGAGGTTCAATATTTTAATTTTCATTTTTCTTTAAGGTATAGACTTATTAAAAAGCATCAGGAAGGTTCTCGATTCAGAAGACAGCTCTGTAAGCAAAAGCCCTAACAAAAACCAGACTTTGCTCAGCGTTTTGATGCAATTAAGATCTTGGCAAGTGTAGAGTGAGGCTGAGCAACAACAAAGCTTAGCACTGGAAAAGCCCTTGGAGACTCTAGTCCATTCTCGCATTACAGTTGGGGAAACTGAGGACTGGAGAGGAGACAGGACTCAGGTAAGAACAAAATGCCACATCAGCACCAGGCAGATGACATTATCTGAAATAGCCGGGTCTCTGTTTTAGACAAAGGGTCTCTGTTTTAGATAAAGTCTGCTGAAGATGCCAAGTATGCAAGATTACCAACACTAGACCATTAAAGCAGGGTCCCTAATCTTCTCGGCAAAAAAACACCTATGTGCTAAGACATGGGCCAAGATATGATCGTTCACTCCTTTTCAGCGGAGGGCCAGCTGGATGGAACGCTACATGACAGTGTGTAAAATTAGACATATTTAACGGGTGACGACAAGGTTCTCTCTGTCTACGTTCAGAAGCCTCCCTTAATGAGATCCAGTTGCTTTGTTAAGAAAATAGGACTGTGTGTGCAATTACCAAGTTCACCGTTTGTTTTTGTTTAACGCTGTAGCTTCTTCCCAAGATGCCTCGGGGCACGTCTGGAAAAATGTCAGCACTTGTTGCTAAGCAGAGTCTGGGCCTGGGAGGTGTTTCCTAAATGCTCCCTGGATTCCCTCCGTGGCCAGGCCCGGGGGCAGCTGGTGGGGAGGGGCTGGCGGGGCCAGGGTTGGCTGCAGGGCTGTGCAGAGTCTCCCGTCCTCCTGGAGTCTCCTGCTTCTCATCTGCACAACGGAAAAAGAGGGGATGGAATGTCTCCCATCCTTTTCTCTTCCACACGCCTATTCTAAATCTCTTTTATTGGATTTTTGCTCTTAAAAGCATGGAGGAGGGAGGTGATAAGACAGAGCAAAGGAAATTGGCAGCTTTTGAGTGCAGGGCTCTCTCTGGGGTCAGGGTTTCTGAAAGGATCCTAATTAAAGCCAAGTGAGCCCTTTCGAGTGAAGATTTCTGCGGAGTTGCTCGTTGACCTTGAGAGGTAGGGATTGCCGAGGAGAGAGAAAGGGAAAGAGGAGAAGAGAGAGCTGCGAGGAGAAAGAGGGGCCAGAAAGGGAAGAGGGAAGGAGGAGAGGAGGAGGAGGAGGGGCAGCCTCGGGAGAAGAGGGAGAGATTTGAAGCAAAGAAACGAGTTGGGAGGAGAGGCGAGCAGACAAGAATAAAAGGCAAGGAGGGCACAAACGAAGAAGGGGAATAGAAATGCCTGCATCCATCGGTCGATGTCTAGAGCATACAAAACACACAGAAATGATTCCCCTTCGAAGCGTGGACATGATGCGGAGAAGGTATGGCATGAAATGAAAGCAGGAGGCATTGTTTTTTGATGCAGACACGCAAACAGGGCTTTAATAATTGACTGCTGGGTTGCGTATGTGCATGAACACGCACACACATGCACGTGACAGGCAGTCTTTGTCCAGGCATCATGACACACGCCACAGATCCTACTGGTCGTGGTCAATATCTCCTCAAAGTGGTGATAATTTAGCCACCATGTCTCTCTCTGCTCTCGGATTATAACTAGCGTCTTAAGTCAACAGTTACGGAATCCCTGCAAATCCCTTTTCTCTCTCTGCCACCCTGGAGAGACAAGGTTGCGTGTTTCACCCAGAGCCAGCTGTGCATGGGAAGGTCTGCTTTGCTGCATGGATCCATCCGTTTCACCGCACACACAAGTTGAGCTTCTACTCTGTGCCAGTGGCCGTCCCCTGCACTGGGGACACAGCTACGAACCAGACGGACAATGTCCCTGTCCGCCTGGAGCTGATGTCTGGGGGAAATCAGGAGCAAATGAACAGACTTAACACCGCACAGCAGAGCGACGGAGAAAGTTAAGGCAGGGCAGGGGGCACAGGGACTCTGATTTGGTGGGAATGGTGGGGCAGGCGCCTCTGGGAAGGGGCTCTGTGAGGGGACACCTAGTGGCTTTGTCTCCCCAGTGGAGTCTGGCCCCTGTGTCTCCTCCAGGACTGTCTTGTTGACCGTCTCTCGTTCATCTTAGGTAGGTGTCCATCTGTGGGTAGCTCAGGTCTGCTCCGTCCTGAGGAAGCAGCCACCCTGACCTCAGCTGTCCCTTCCGATGCTGCTGCTCTGTCCTCTCCAGCCTGAAGGAGAGCTCGCACTGTGGGCCTCCACCCTCCGGTTCCCGTCACCGCCGCCCCCTTACTCTGACACTTACTCTCAACCTCCACGAAATCCAGTCTCAACCGTGGTCGGTGACGCCGAAGTGCCAAATCCAGCAGGCAAATCACAGTCCCCGCCCCACAGGGCCTCTGTGAAATCCAGCCTCCTCCTGAAACTCCCCTCGCCTTTCTCGAGCCGTCTATCCCCTCCCGGGCTCTCCTTCCAGTCTTCCTCTCGACAGCCTTTTTCCTCCGGCTCCTTGTGCTGGCTCTTCTGCAGCGCTCCTGAGACGTCAGCCTCTGTCTGTAAGTGGGGGTGTCCCCAGTGCCACCTGCAGCCAACCCTTCCCTCCCGAGCAGTCCCAGCCCCTCCTGACGTCCCAGCCCCGGAGCCCACAGGCCTGCCAACCTAGCAGGGTGAAATTCGTCGCCGCCTTGCCCAGATCAGCAACTCTCCTTGGCTCTCTGCTCATGAACGATGCCACCGGTTGGCCAGGACGCCCTGCAAGGGGCCTGGGCGCCACCCTAGACTCCTCTCTGTCTCATGCTCACCTCAGTAATTCAGCCATCCTGCTACTTTCGCCCCTGAACAGTTCTCCAGTTGTTCCTCCGTATCTGCCGCTGTTCCCATATTTGCTATTCAGGTCCTCACCACCTCTCACCTCCTCAGACTTCCCTGACCCAGGCTGTCTCCTGATTCAGACAAAGCTTCCAGAATAATCCTTCAGAAACACAAATTTGACCACATCCCTTCCTGCTTAAAACCTTTCTGCGGTCTCCTCTTTCCCACAGCACACGGCCCACACTCGCAGGCCTGTCCTGTAACCTCATTTGGAAAGCCGGGCACCTGCCCGCCTGCCTCTTCGTCCACGCCATCCTCTCTGCCCGGCGCTCGGCATTCCAGACACATGCAGCCCCTTGGCATTCCACGCACTCAGCAGGCTGCCCAGTGGCGCAGATCCATTGCTTACTCAGGACCCGCCGCCTGGAATAGCCCGACTTTCTCCCCGAGCCCCGTCCACCTGCTTCACCTTTACTGACTCTGCACCTCTCACGTCCGGCATTCCCTGCTGCTGGAAACTTCTCTCATTGCCAACCCAGCCCCGATACAGATCCCACAGGTGAGACAGCCCTCCCTGTTCTGTGCGCCCCCCCCTCCACGCATGCGCACCATACGCAATGACCCATGTGTGCCCACCCCCTGGTCTGGGAGGGGCACGTGCAGCCGTGTCCTGTGCCTCTTTGCATCCTCCATGCACAACTCATGCTGCCCACTGAGAAACTGCTTGTGCTCAACTACTACAGGGATAGGATCTGGTTAAAAAAGGGAAAGAAACGTCCACTAGGCAGGGAAGCAGGAGACCACCATGGTTCCTGTCTTTCTACTTAAGAGCTGTGCACCCTTGGGCAAGTCCTTAACCTCTCTGTGCCTGTGTTTCATCACCTGTCAAGCGGATGACAGCAAATCAGCTCGTGGAAGGGTTGCTAGAGGATTGGCGGAGATAACACACGCTGCTGAGTGTTCTGAACAGTCATCTCCTCGTTATTCACTGCGCACAGTGGGGCTGCACACTGACATACGTCACTCCGTTCCCCTTCCATACGCTCCAGGGACGTAGATGTTAGAAGGGGCCGAGTGGCCTCCCCAGGGCCACAGCCAGTCAGAGATACAGCAAGATGTCTCTGGCTCTGTCTCTCTGCTCAGGACACCCCGCGGTTGCTCCTCAGCCGACCTCACTTCAAGGGAAAAGGGAGCCCTCAATAGGGTCTGAAACAGACAGTTTGCAGCAAGTCTGAGAAAACCCTGTGGTGGGGGCAGCAGGGACACACGAGCACTTGTTGTCACCTGGGTAACTTTTATGTTGCCCACAGAGCAGACGGGAGAGCTCCTGGACCACAGTGGGCCCGAGAGGAAAGCTAGCACGTGTGTGCTTGGGGCAATCTCTCCGCCCTTGGGGAAGATGTCTGAGCTGACAGCCCAGCCAGGTACCTTTCACACGGAGCTGCTTCTGCCCCATCAGAGGGCTCCTAGCGGGCGGGGCGGGGGTGGAGGACAGGTGGGGCTCACCTGGCAGGGTCTAACAGGCCTCTGCCCCATGCTCACTGTGTTGCCAGGCCACTTGCTTGCGTTTCTGCCCTGCTCCCCTGCCCCTGCCCTCAGTGACGCACGCCCCTGTTTGGGAGCTTGAGGCACATGGCAGGGATTCAGCCCTGTGGGTTTCCTGTCCTCCCAGGAGCTATGTCCAGTGCAGAGTCTGGCCTCACTAAGTGCTGTCCTTCTAACTGCCAGCCTCAGCACAGCCCGGTCCCTAGGAACTGTTCCCAAGGACTCTCAAGCCGTGGGGCCCCCAAAATCTTTGAGAAATCCACCATGTAGGGAGTCACTTTCCTCCATAAACAGCCAAGGTCAAACAGAGCATGTGTTTCTGATTTGGGAGGACTGGGCCCAAGGCGGGGAGGGGCAGATCAAAGAAGCAGGGAGCTGGGAGGAAGCCTGTTGGCAGGATGGGGAGAAGGGAGAACTTTTATTTCCTAAGTAATGAGGAGAAGAGATTTTCTGGGGGTGCCCCTGGCCCCTGGCAGGGCAGGGGTCTGAGGCCAAGGCAAAGGCCCCAGACCAAAGCCAGGTAGCAGATTCCTGGCTCTGTTGTAATTGGTTCTCTCCCGAGCCTCTGCTTCTTCGTCAGCACAATGGGAAACGACACCCAGGTCCTCAGTTTACCCACTGGCTGTTTATGAGTGTCTGTGGGCCAGGCCCAGTGCTGGGTGCTGGGGATGGAGATGAAAGTCTCCACCCACAGTCTGAACATAAAGGAAACCAGGCCACCTGCTCCACCCTGAGTGAGGGAAAGGCCAGGGAGGAGCCCTGGGCAGGTGTGTGGAAATGTCGAGGGGGCCCTGGAATGAGTGGGGAGGTGGCCCCCAAAAGAGATATCCACATCCTAACCCGGTGCCATGAATGTGACCTTATTTGGGAAGAGGGTCTTTGTGGATATAAGTAACTTAAAGATCTCCAGGTGAGGTCATCCTGGGTTATCCAGGTGGGTCCTGAATCTGATGACACACGTCCTAATGAGAGATGGAAGGAGAGAGGGCACAGACACAGGTTGAAGACGCTTCGTGAAGGAGAGGCAGCGGCCGGAGCGATGCATCCACAAGCCAAGGACCTCCAGACGCTGGGAGAGAGGCCTGGAGCAGTTCTCCCTCACAGCCCTCAGAGGGGGCCAACGTGGCTGACGCCATGATTCCGGACTTCCGGCCTCCAGAGCTGTGAGAAAATAACTCGCTGTTATTTTAAGCCACCTGGCCGTGGTGCTCTGTTACGGCAGCATAAAAAAAACTAACACAGGTAGCTGACCCATTCTCAGGGGGGCTGTCTCGGGAGGCCCTGAAGTGGCAGCAGGAGGCAGTCGGGTTGGCAGGGGAGGGGGAGGCGTTCGAGAGGAAGGACCCGCGTGTGCACAGGTGGAGAGCAGGGAACAAACATGGCAGAGCTGAGAACCACAGGTAATCCAGTAGGGCCAGGGCTTGGGGCCCAGGGAAGGTGACGTCAAAGACAGGCTTGCTCATCCGAACGGTGCTCTGGCTGACCCAAAGAGCCTGCATGTTGTCTGCGGGTGACGGGCTTACGGAAAGAACTCAGCAGGGGAGTGCCTGGTCAGGGTTGCTTTGGAAAGACCACTCAGGGACCCAGAGGAAAAGATGGATAGAAGCTGAACACCTGGAACCAGGTCTATTTGGTGGCAGTGCCAGCCTGGAATGGTGGGAACTGGACAAGGCTGAAGCCAGGCCAGCGTGGAGCCCAGGGGATGGGAGGACAAGCGAGGAAGAGGTGCCATCACCAAAGCTTGGGCCACCTACGACTGGGGTGCTCTAGGAGGCCACCCAGTTAGGGGTCTGGGTGGTAATGTGCTTCCACTTGCTGAGCAATGGAGAAGGAGCAGCCTCAGGGGTCCATGGTGAGCTTGGTTTGGGTCATGCTGCATCCCCATGGGATTGCTAAGAGGATCAGCAGATCAGAATGCACGTAAAACACCCAACACAGTGGCTGGGAGGTGAGGTGCTCATATTTGTGAGAAGATTGGAGAAGGAAGAAAGGTCTCCCTCTCCATCCCTGCCATTCTGCAGGGCTGGGCACGGTAGGCGCTCAGTGAATGCCCATGGAATCAAAATATGGGCTGGACTTCAAACACCATCTGCCAGGCCATAATAAGCCCAACACACTTTGCAGCAAGAGAGTCATCCCACTGACCACGCCACCATCCACACGGTTACAGGGAGACGGATCAAGGGGTCCGGCTCCAGCTGTCCAGCTAGGAGCAGAGAGGAACCCTGGACAAATCGGCATGGGCTCAGCACTTTCTCCAGCTGGAGGAAGCCGGTGGGGGAGGGGAGGAGCGCCGGGCCCTCAGAAGGTTATGAGGCCATAAATAAGAGATTTGTGGTAAATACGCTGGCGAGCACATCCGCCGGCTGCTCTTTTTATCACTCACCTAGAGAGCAAAATTCCCCGCATCTTTCCTGCAGGCCAATAAATATCCTTCAAGGAGCCTCTATTTACATAGACAGCAAGGGGGGTGCCGCTGCTCCCCAGGCCCCGTGTCAAGAAGGAACAATGTATGGCCCTAAAGAGAATGGCTGTGCAGAGAATCGATGCAAATGCAGTTTCTTTCCCCGGGACGATGCTCCTGAGCAGGGTTCAGCCCGAGTTCAAGGATTGTGCTCAGGCAGCTGGTGCAGGGCCTCCATGCAGACGAGGTGTCTCTCCCCTGGGCCGGGCTCCCGGCTGTGTGCTTTCTGCTCTGCGGCTCCGCATCTGTAATTCTTTCTCCAAAACAAAAGAGACCTTTAGATCAACCACCAGATGTCATTCTCCAAAGGATTCATCGAGGACCTACTGTGTGGCCGGCGCGATGGGTAGACAGAAGCGAGGACACACTAGGCTCCTGACCTCCCAGTGTGTAAGGAGCTGCGATCAAGCGGTTCTACCCAGTATCGGGGAAGGCTGGCCTGAGGGGCTGATGCATAAGCTGGCACACCCACTGAGATTTGCAAGTGAGCAGGCAGTTAGTTACATGAGGGACAAGGGTCCCGAGCAGGGGCACAGCTTGCTCAGAGAGAGCAAGGTCAGAGCACAGGGAGCGAGGTGCCAGGAGGAGGTGGAGGAACATGGGACAGCTGGGGCACAGTGGGTGCGAAGACAGTTGTCCAGAAGAGCAGCTCTTCTGCGTACTCCTCCAGCCCTCTGGGACTCTGTTCTGGGGACAATGAGAAGCCACCTCAGGGTCTTAGGCAGGGGGATGACATTCCCAGTGAGCTCTCATTTCTGGGAAAAGCAATTGATATTTTTTCTCATGACCATGATGGTTGGGGTGTCGTCCCCTTCCTCTTAGAATAATGCCCAGCACAAATAGCGCTTCATACACGTCAGCCGAACCACAGAGTCAGTGAAAGAAACCCCCTCCGAGGAGACCTTTCAAATCTATTTCCATTCGAATGATCCAGAAAACTGGTGCTGTGGGCAGCAGTTTGCTTTGCCTGGGAGATGAAGGCGTGCGGTACGTGGCAGTGGATGCCTCGCCAAGGGTTGCCCAGATGCTTCGTGGCTGAGCTGAGATTGAAACTCAAGCAGTCCGTTTTTTACAAAGATGCCAACAGGATGCAGCTTAGAAAGAGAACCAGAGATAACATGGGACCAAGGTAGAGAACACAGAGGGGGATGGAGACACAAGTGAGCACGAGAAGCAGAGCCTTGAGTGGCAAGTGGATGTCTCGCTTCCGTCCCGTACCACTCGGGGCTTTATTCTGAGTATAACCATGCAGGACGTAACATCTTTTAAACATTTATGTAACCCAGAGCATAAGCTTTTAAACACACACGTACATTCACATTTGACCATGGTACATTGTTTTACTTTGTAAAGGATGAAGAACACCGTTTTCTGAACATCTGGCTGTTCTTTTTCCAATCCCAGATGTGGTAAACCAAAAAGACAAGTCAATAATAGGCTATACCTGCCAGGGGCAATTACCATCATTTCTTAACCCATGTACGTGCTATTCCTTTCGGATTCAGCTGAGGATACCTACCTCTGCCCTGGAAAGCGTTAGGGTCTCTAGAAGGCTGGCTGTGCCCTCAATGTTTAATTGTGCTCTCGGAATTTCAGCCGTTGGAGAGGGGATCTTCTGCACTCGCTTCCTCTTAAGAGCTTCTCAGGGGATGGTGAGGGAGGGAGAATGGCAATGGGGGAGTGGGGAGGGCTGCTTTTGTGATTGGCTGTGGCCCGTAACAGTCCTGGGCCTCAGCTCCTAGTGGGCAGGGTCACTGTGTGGCAATGTTCCACCTGCGTGGAGGTTCCTGCTTTTCAGCCCATGGCAATGCATGAAAGTCAGACAGGAGGACATGCTGCAAACCCACTCATCTCGGGTTCAAGGAGAAGGGAAAAAGATGTCTCACTTTGGCCCTGTGGCCCAAGCAGCATATCACAGCCAGGTTGTTGGAGAGGAGCAACATGGGAGAGTGCTGAGAGGGGCAGATGCGTGCTTGTTCGGCTATTCATGAAGGAGGTGTTCCCCCCACACCTACTGCTGGTTCTCTGCTTCCTTACATGTATATAGGTTGGGCATCCTTGGTCCAAAAATCCAAAATTTCAAATGCCCCAAAATCTGAAACTGGTTGAGCACCAATATGATGCCACAAGTGAAAAATTTCACACCTGATCTGATGTGACAAGTTGCATATATTATTAAAAATACTATATACAATTACCTTTAGGTTGTGTATATAAGGTATATAGGAAACAAAAAATTTCATGATTAGATCTGGGTTCCCTCCCCAAGATATCTCATTGCATATATGCAAATATTCCAAAATCTTAAAAAATGTAAAATCCAAAACACTTCTGGTCTCAAGCATTTCAGATAGGGGGTACTCCACCCGTACAAGCTGTCAGAGCCCCTGGGGAAGGGGAGTGAGTGGGAGGATTGGGGTATAAAACACGTGCCACATCAGCAAAGCAGAAACTTCATTCTCAGCTTCTGTGTTTTCTCCTGGCGATCACAGTGGTTAGTCACTTTGTAAGCAGATGCTTACTGCATAGAGGGGCAGTCAGGGCGGCTACTGGCCACATCCAAACCATGACTGGCAGTGGGTACAGGGTGAGACCTGGCCATTTGAGCCCCAACGCTAGCTGTGATTGCTTGGAGACTCTGAGCAGCTCACTAGCCCCAGTGGGTGTTGGAATCCCTACCCTGTTGGCCTTCACAAGGCAATTGTATGTCTCTAGAAAGAGCGTGCGGGTGAGTGTTTGGAAAGCTGTGGAACATGCTGTACATATGTAAAAAAGAATCAATACGCTATGAGGCCATTGGCAAATGCCGGCCACTGCAAGAGATCTGCAGACGTTCCTCTCTGAGGCAGGCTTCCCAAAGGGACAGAAACCGGCCAGCAGGCTCTGGCCTGGGCAGGAAGTCTGAGCAAGGAGAGAAGGCAACAGCCCACTGGCCAGTGCTAGGAGATTTGGAGGGTGCCCATAAACACAGTGTGTGTGCACACCGCCCTCCATCCTTTCCCGGGCACTGAGGGCAGGGCCAGGCTGCACACAGTCACTCCTTGTCCCTCCACATGTCCCCTAAGGCTGCCCTCTGGTCCTGACCTCTCTCAATGCCACTGATCACTGAACAGACCTTAGGTGGAAGGATGATTTGCAGAGAAAGTTCTGGATGCAGGAGTTCTATTAGACCCTCCAGTTTCTCCATGATTGGCAGCAAGGTATTAACTCTCTCTGCACCTTAGTTTTCTTGTCCCATGGATGTGTAAAATCCGTGTCCTGATGAGCACACAGGGTTGTCTTAAGAATCAAACAAGAGCCTGGGTATGAAAATGGTTTATAGGCTTGAAATCCCCTTATATGTGTTGGTATATGGTTTAGTCCTATCCTGTCAGTGTTCCTAGCTACAGACCTGAGCCAGAGCACTAGAGTTTGTTTAACTTGGTTCCCAGATCCAACTCACGCCTCATTAAATACCAATCAAGGTGGCATATGATAAAGAATTTCATGTTGAATCCTATGTAGGTTGATAGATAAACATCGACCCTCCAGTCCAAAGCTGAGTCTCCACCTCCCCCAGACATTGACGCCGAGGTCAAGCTTCTCAGGTTCGTAAAGATGTCTAGCAGCCTCTTGGCAGAGCTGAGACCCCTGTAGGTGGCCATATGGGGGTCTCTGGATTTCAGAAACGAGGCTGGGATTTGTTTACGGGCACAGAAGTCCGAGTGGTCCTTCGCCCCGCGCCCCCCACTCATTCTGCAAGGCGGCCGCATCCCCGGCGAGATTTACAGTTTTCCTTTCCTGGAGGACATTCCTGGAGTCCTTCAACTGGCTCTATGCTGTCTCTGATCCTTCAAGTTGGATGGGGACTCCTTCTCTTAGGGGAAGAATTTTGTAACATTGTCACTTGCTGGTGGCCCAGTCACACCTTTGTAGTCGGGGCTGATCATCACGTACTCATTTGAGATGCACGGTGGCCACACTGTTTGTAAATCATCGGGGAAGAAGCGTGAGAAAGAGGCTGTCACGAAATCTCCCTCTGCTAAAACGCAGGCAGTGCGCAAACGCAGCCCTCCCCTGCCCATTGGGAGCTTCTTCCAGGGCCCCCTCGTTCAGGACAAGCTGCTGCGATAACAGGTAGGAGCCCCAGGAATGGCTGGGTGCAGAGCCTTGGTCCTGCCGCTCCTCCCTCTGTGACCACAGACGAGCCATTCCCCTCTAGATGACTCAGCTTCGACAATATGCAGATGACATTCTCTGAGAACCAAGATGATGAGCCACTACGGTAAAGGATGTGAAAGTGCTCAAGAATGCTAACCGATTCTCATTGTAGTTAGCGCTGCTGCTGGCATCCTTGCCTTGGACTTCCTGCGGCAGGTCCTCTTCCAAGCACGTCATGAGTGCTAATGTGTACAGTCCCTGGGACAACTCCTCCTCATGGGCCATCATCTGTCCTGAGGTCATAGATGGAGAACCAGCTCTAATGGACCAGCGCGATCGATCGCCCATGGTGAGCAGATACAGGATACGCTGGGGGCTTCCTGGGCAGAAGTGCCACACAGGCTTCCCAGGGCACGTCACAAGCTTCCCAAGGGTGTAAAGGCTCCTTCCACTTAACACCAATGGAAACTGCATCGTATTCCAAGGTGTGCGTGGGGCAGGGTTAGGAGTGTTCGTAGCTAGAGCACGGGATGCACCTTGTGGGCCTGGGAGAAGGGATGGATGAGGCCCGTATGAGGGCACTTTTCCGCTTGTTGCCAATATCCCCCAAGGTTCCAGAAAGGATCAAAAGCAGGATTCTTATACTGTCTAATTTTGATCAGAAAGAGTGGCAGGAAATTTGTGTCACATCCAAACTGATCTTTGCTTTTGCCAGCTACAGGTCCCACCTCCATGAGGAGAGTTAATGATTCTCTCATCCAGAAAATCCACTCAGGGACCTGGAAGCAGCTTCAACCCCTTCTCTGCAGAGATACCAGAAGCCACTGCTGCTAGAAAGGTCCTGGCCCCTGCAAGGCATGGTTCTGCATGACCCAGACGCACAATGATGAGGTCCCCCTCGTCTGGAAGTGGCTTCCCGGTGCCGGCAGCTCATGAGAACCACCCAGCACTGGTTCTTGAGGACACTGGTGACATCAGGTAAAGGTTAGGCCCATGACCTGGCTCCCTGAGAAGGTGGTAGAAAGGGAAGTTGTTTAAACGACTTTTCCATTTAGATCCAAACTATCTGGATTGTTCTTCAATCGAAAAGAAGCTGTCTACACTCCAAGTTCTCAGCAAAGAGCTCAGCCTGGAGCCAACTGTGGGCACCAAGCCCAGCTGAGACAGTGGGGTATGGCTGCAGCTCCGCAGCCTGCTCAGCAGAAAGGCTGTGTCACCCATGGGGTCTCTGGGGCAGTCTCTCCAGCCTCCCCTCTCCGCGGTCCCTGCTCGTTAGTTCACAGATGCCCAGAGGATCAATAGGTGAATAAATAAGATTTAGGGGATCCACAAACAACCCCCTTGCCATTGCTGGGTGCAAAATGTTGGGTGCAGGTATATTTTTCTGGGGACAGAGCCTTTATTTATTTATTTTAATCAGATTCTCTAAAGAGATCTCTGGCTCTAAAATAGGTTAAGAACCTCCACTCTGAGGATGATTAAACTTGGTCCTTATATTAAGAAGATTGCCAAAGAAGCCACCTGTTCTGACCTTATTTATTTAAGTCTTGCTCTGAGATGTTCTTTAATATTATGGTCTAGCTGTCACCTGAGGTCAGATAAAGAACATTTCTGCATCCTCTGATTAACTCTTATTGAAAATGTGATCCATTAGAGCAGTGGTCCCCAGCCTTTTTGGCACCAGGGACCAGTTTCATGGAAGACAATTCTTCTATGGAGGTGGAGCTCAGGCAGTGATGCCAGGGATGGGGAGTGGCTGTACGTTCAGATGAAGCTTTGTTCCCTTGCCCACCACTCACCTCTGGCTGTGCGGCCCCCCAGCTCCTAGGTTTCATAGAAGACAATTTTTCCATGGAAGGCGGGTAGGTGGCAGAGCTCTGTGGCCCAGTCTGTGGTCTGAGGGTTGGGGGCCACAGCATTAGAGTATTTGGCATCAATTTAAGACCCACGTGATACATTCTTTTTAAAAATTGGTACTAGGAAAAAGTTTGTATCCCCTGATGATGAGGGGTGTGTCTTTCCTTTTATCAACAGTTGAGAATTGTGTGATGCAAGGTGTTTCCTTCTTGCTCTGGGCTCCGTGCAGTTCTGAGTTACACTGGATGTTCACTGATGCAACAGTTTTTATTCATCATGTATGGTTCTACTAATAACATCGCGCTACACCCTCGGGAGAGAAGTGAAAAAAATCGAGGTGGTCACTTCCGTAACAAATGACTTTTGACCACAGGTTTCTGTGTATGTACTTTTTTATTCCACTGAAGATTTTAAACAGTGGCAATTACAAACACTTAGTGCCTATGATGTCTAGCCACGATCTAACCGGTTTACAGATATCAATTCATTTAATGGCCTGAGACACAATGACCTTGAGAGGTAGGTGCTGTTATGATCACAGTCTAAGCATGAAGAAACTGAGGGGACACAAGTTAACCTACTGAAGGTCACAGCGCTGGTGAGAGGCAGAGCCAACGCCAAAGCCGGGCCCTGGGACTCCAGCCTCTGTGCGTAGACCTGTAATTCACATGGCTGCCCTCTCCACGCCAGCTGCCTTATTGTGGGACAACACTGTGCATTTGTATGATGCACTCTACAGAGCATTCTGCACCCACTGGCGACTTTAATCCCTGTTGTGCCCTTGATTAGTAAATACTGTGACTCCCATCGCTGAGATGACAATGTTCATGCTCGGGAAGGAGAGCAATTCTGTGCCCTAGAGGCCAAGCCAGCGCCAAATCAAGCCCTCTGAGCCCAAGTCCAGAAGGGCCTCTTCCTGCTCTGCCTCCCTCACTTCCTTCTAGTGCAGCTTGTCTGTCATTATAAATGGCCCCAGGCCTGGGCAAGAGAGTGGAAAGGAACGACACTTGGTGCATTCCACTGGAATACCAACTGGCAAAGTGTCCAGTTGGCCACATTGGTTTTGTGATTTTGAAGACGCTCCGGTGCCGGTTAAGTGTAAGATTACACCTGGTTAGTGGGAAAAGGAATCTTGAAGGTCATCAATCTAGAAATTTTTGCAAGTGCTTTGGGATCATAGAATCTCTTCAGAAAACCTATTGTAAGTTATGAACACTCTCCTCCCAGCCCCGGTCACCCCGATCTCCATTCTTGTTCTTGACAGTTTTAATGATACCATGATATTTTAAGATAATTTTTCATTGTTTTCAATATACTGGCTCCCAAATAGAGGCTCATTGCTTGTTTTCTGTGGACCTAAATACCTTTCTCCTTATCATTGCATGGTGGAACATTTTTTTATTTTTCTGCAACAGGGAGAAAAGGGAAGTGTAATTTTCAACTCTCAGCATAACGTGTCTTTGATTAATGTATATTGTAATCATCACAGAATACACAGCTGTCTATTAACGATGGTACCAAATGAGTTGAATAGATTATCAAAGAGCAGCGGCCCCAATTCCACTCTGAGGTGCACGCTTGTCTTTAGAACATTAATCTCGTTACAGGTTTGAGTCTGATTCCAATTTCCCTGACAGTCGGCAAGAAGGGGAGGAAGATTGATCAAATATGCCAGGAGCAGCAAGGGCTCAGATCTCGATGGGGCCAGAGAGAGAGAGCAGCATGGTTTTCTTAAAGTGATTATTCCGAAGGGATGAGAAAGGCGGAGCAGAGATTGGAGGCGCTTTGAGAGTGGGAGGCTGGATCCCGGGAGGAGTGGGTAGGTAATGGGAATGCAAATGCCCAGGACAGGCAGAAGGGGCTGCCACTGGGAGTGGGTTTCTCCCGGGCACTGCTAACGAGGAGGTGGCAATCTGGTAGGATGCAGGAGAGGGATGAGAGGACGTGGGGCAAAGTACCCAGCGCCAGACCTTCCAGGCTCGTTCAAGGTCAGAGCTCCATTGTGTGCTGTGCCAGTGCCTTTGGGGGCTGAATTAACCCCACCCTTGGAAGGAGGCCCAGGCTGTGCCACAAAGGACAGAGGCCGTGGGGAAGGTCTTGCTCTAATTCCCTTGGGAGTGCCCCTGAGGGCCTTGATCTCACCGGTCCCATTGACTACTTTTTCTCCCAAGCCACATAAGACCGAAGAACCCCCAGCACTCCATGTGCAACGCACAGCTCTTGCCACATCATACATTTTATACAAACTCTTCACTGCCCCGAACAACCTCCACGCCATCCACACAGACACCCGTGTCTACACACAGTCATCTCCCAAGTGTCAATCCAGCAAAGGAACGTGCGATGCGTTACCTAATTCTTCAGCCTGGACACTCGTCTTCATTCTTCCCTCCCAAATTTCTCCCCTTTCAACCAAACCTACTAACTCTTCCTCAAAATCTCTTCAATTTTTTGTGTCTCCATTCTTTTTCATAGGTGGGTCCCTCTACCCAGTGCACTCTTTTTCTCCTTGTCAATCTGAAAACCTCCCTCTCAAAGTTCAATGCCCAGCTCAGCAGTCACTCCAGCAGGACTATGGCCTTAATTTAACCCCCTCATAACAACGTTCCTCATCTAGAGTCAGACTCCAGGGCACGCTCTCTTCTCTGCTGTGCACCTGTATTAAGGCCGCCACCACGCAGGGTGAGAGTTAAAGGACCACCTGTCACCTCCTTGTCTGAGAGCTCTGGCTCGTTCATCTTTGGGACATCAGTGTCTGTTACAGGGCCTGGCCTACAGTAAGTTATCGGAATAAATCAAGGCTCACACTAAGCTTTAACATCCTTCCAGGTATCTCTCTCACCTGCCTCTACCTGGCAGGCCCAGTGTCAGCCTGGTTCACCTGTTTACTCTTGATGAGATGGGGGGTGGGGGTGGGCTTATGTGCCACTGGACAGAAGAGGGAACTGAAGCTCAGGAGAATTAGGCAAGGTGCCCAAACCCTCAGAGCTAATAGGTGGCAGAGCTTTGAGCTTGGTCTCTCTGAGCCCAAACTCTGTCCACAGTCCAACATTTCCTCTGTGAGATTAAAGTTCACAGGTTCAAGTCTTGCCTCCGACAATATTCCAGGGACAAGGCTGGGACTAGCGTGAGGCGAGAGAGGCACACGATGTAAGGAGGTGCTCATTCTCAGGTGCCATCCCTGCACTTGCTCCACCCTGAGCGTGGGCACCTTCTTAAAGGTTGTGCCCCAAGCTCCTCCTGCCCTGAGTCCCTGCCCTGCCCGGGACACACACCAGCTGTGCGGAGAGGAAGGGCCTTCTGTTTTGACAAACATTTGCATTTCAGCATTGGCTGCTGTTTTACTGTTCCATGTGATGATCCTTTCTGAGCACAATGCTGTGCCAAGTACTGGGGACAGAAAGGAGGAGAAAGTCAAGGTGAAACAGATGCAGAGCTTTGCTGTTGTTCCAGAGATCAGTGCATGCACACACGCGCACGCACACACACACACACACACACACACACACGCACGCACACGCGCACACGCAGACGCACAGAGCTGCCTGTCCTGCGGGTGTTCAAAGGCAGGCTCCGTGACCCTGAACGATGAGCTGTCAGAATTCCCGGAGATGGTGTTAGCCAAGCAGATAAGGAGTTCCAGGCACAGGAGATAGCCAAGGGAAAGGCATAGAGGCTGGGATCTGAGAGCCTACTCTAGGAGCCCGGCATGGTAGGGCACTGGCATAAAAGCCTGGGAGGACTGTCGGCACCTGGAATGCTGCCAGGTGAGACACTGGTATTGCAAGTCAGTAGCTCAGGAGCCACAGGGCTGGGATTCCCACAGCGAGGGGCTCTGCCTAAGGGCAGACAATGCCACAAGTCACATCTAAAGCAACCTTCATCTTTAAGAACTGTCACCCTAATCTCAGCCTGCCCCAATCCCTCAGGGTGGGAAAGGCTTCACAGGGCCCTTGCGCTCACCCTCCCTGGTTTTTGGACATGTCTGGCCAGCCCCGGCCCTCGCCAGGCATCTTGTTCTGCCGAGAGTTCACAGAACATGTCAGGCAGCGGCGGGGGCTCTGGCTCCATACCCTGCTCACGGGGCAGGGCCTGGCTCTGCAAGGCCACGGCTGGGAAAATCATCAGGGCAGGGAGGGCCCAGGAGTAGCTGTGATTTCCCCCATCCAGTTCCTCTGCTCCATCTTCTGCTGTGACCCATAAATTCACCACGATGAAGTCATTCTCCAGTCATGGCTGTAAAAAGTCAGCCGTGCAGCTAGGGAGTTTGCAGCCGAGTTAGATTATAAAATAAAACCAGGGGTTCTGGAAGAGGAGGGTCAAACTCACTGAGCCTGGGGGCGGGGAGAAGGCTGTTCTGTTCTTTTTAACGAGGACCAGCAGATTTTCAACTTTGTGAGATTCCTCACCACACTCCCCTTCTCTCCCCCAGCTCCTTTTTGTCAGGGGTCATTCCTGCAATCACCATGGCGCTTCCTTGGGGTTAAAAAATAAAGCCAAAATAAAAAATTTAAAAACCAGCCTGCAAGTTCTCTTCTTCCTGTCAAGTCTGAAACATGCCTTGTTATTCTGAAGTCTGAAATTTGATCAGAATCTGAGGGCTAAGAGAAGTCCGACACCCCACAGCCTTCCCTAGAGACCAGAGCAAACTGTGATGCCAGGGACACTGGCGTGGTCTGGGAGCTCACCCAGCCCACCTACAGAACGATGGGAAGACTCCGCCTTCTCATCTGCAAAAAGGGCACGTGTGAGTTGTTGGAGCATCCCATTGTCTAAGATCTCCTCCAGCCCGAACAGTCTTCAACACCTTCATTCATCCAGAAGCTGTTTATTGAGCACTTATTGTGTTCTAGACATACAGATATGCCCTGAGATTGTAACAACGAGCAAAGCAGATGAAACCTCGCTTTTGTCCTCTTCACCTGGCAAGGACTGAGTATCTGGTACACGCAAAAATGAAGACGCTCATGTCCTTGTCTCCCTTGATGGTGAGGATGTCATTGAAGGTAAGGTTGTTGATGTCTCACCTGTGCAACAGCTTTAGAGCTCAGCGAAGGCTCCTGCAGCGTCACCTCGCACAGCCTCCTGACATCAACGCAGAGGAAATGAGCTCAGAGAGGACCACGCAAGATGCAGATAATTAGATGGACATTCATTGGCTGCAGGTGGGCATTTCACCTTCTTCCAGCTGCCCGACCCAAACCCAGTTCCCCCTTCCAGTAGGAGGAGATGGGAACCAATTCCCAGGCACGGTGCTGGGTTCGTGTACGTGCATTTGGTCTTTACCGTAACCCCCTGGGAGGTGGGCAACAGTCTTGTTTCGCAGATGAGTAAATTATGTTACTCCAAACGCAGAGTTCTTAGTTGTATTTGAGTTCTGAAAATTTTATAGCATCGTGGATATATTAGTAGAGCTGGAGGAACTTTAAGAGACCTCATTGTCTGCAGCTCATATCCCAAGCCTTTTGTCTTTTCCAAGCAGGAAAGAATTTTTTTCTTTTGAGTTTTCCTGGAAGTCTTAGAATAATGACCCCTAAGGATCGACTTCAGTGGTATGCTGGTAAATGTTTAACATTACTCTTTTAAATAAATAAATAACTTAATAAAATAAAAACTTGGTTTGTAGCATTTGGTGATTTCTGTGGTGTCTACTCTACCCGTGGCCAATTTCTAGCTACTAAAGTGAAAGCAGAGTTATACAGCGTTTGCACCATACAGACACAAAGATGAAGAAATGTCTCACCTTCTATATGTCCCACCTAGGGAACCACAGCACTTTGCACGTGGGAGGATCTCCTTGAATGCTTCCTTATCATAGAACCACACTTCTCACTGGGTGTCCCAGGTGTTTTAGAAATACAAGGAGTTTGGAATCACCTCAGAAAGACAGTATGTTGGAGCTGGACGAAGCCCACAGCAGCTACTATTGCTGCATAACAAATTTCCCAAGACACGTGTTCTCCGACGGTTTTTGTGGTCGGGAATCCGGGCCTGGCTTAGCTGGGGCCTCTGGCTCAGATCTTCCCACGTGTTTGCACTCAAGGTAGAGACTGGGGCTGTGGTCTCATCTGATGACTGAGAAGGATCCTCTCCCAGGTGCACTCAAGTTGTTGCTGGAAGGGTCCATATCCTTGTGGGTTGCTGGACTGAAGGGCTCAGTCCCTAGCTGGCGGTTGCCTGGGGATCTCTCTCAGCTTCTTGCTGCATGGGTCTCTCCACAGGAAGGCTGACAACACGCAGCTGGCTTCCTGCAGAGCGAGCAAATGAGAGAGCAAGAGAGTATACACAAGATGGAACGTATGGTCTTTTATAGCCTGGTCTTGCACGTGACATCTCTTTATGTCTACCACGTTCTGTTCATCAGATCCACCCTTGAGAGGAAGGCAGTGTACAAGGGTGCAAATACCAGCAGGCAAGAATCACTGGGGACTATTTTTGAGGCTACTTACCTCAGTGATAAGAATAACTACAAAGCTTACCGAGCACTTAGTACGCTCTGGGAACTGTTTTCAGTGCTTTCCATACACAGTTTTATTTCATCCGCATTGCTAAACCCCATTTTATAGATAAGAAAATCGAGACTTGGAAAAGCTATGTAACTACCGGCAAACCACCTGTGTAGAAAGGTGGGAGAGCTGAGAAGCGGGTAGCGGGCCTCCTCTGGAGCCCATATTGCTTGGCATGCCCTGTGCCACCTCCTCTGAAAGGACATTTAGTGACTCTGGTACTCTTCCCTTCTTGCATGTGACAAATCTGAGAACCAGGGAACTCAAATAGCTGCCTAAGGACACACAGCGAGCCAGGCACAAAGGCAAAACTCAGGTCATCTTAGTGTCTCCTGGGTGCCCTGGTTTCTGTAGCAAGACTAGAGTGGGCGATTAACCCATAAAGTACTATCTAACGCCCTTCTCTTTGACCTTTCAGCTCTCTAGAAACTCAAAGGAGAGTTTCAGTTGGTGGCCCAACTCTGAGCATCAGCTGAAAGTCAAGCTTCCCTCCACCCCAAGTTCTGACATGAAGCTGATGACCCTTAATGGTACCTGTGATTAATCCATGTCCCTTTTCTGAAATACTTAAGCTCGCTTTGGCTGGGAGAAAAAAAAAAACAGGCCCATCCCAGACATCAGAGTAATGGACTGGTTTTAAGTTCTCCTGGGGGCTTAATAAAAGGTGGTAGTTTGGGTAACGTTTCTGTGATAGGCCCTTCTGTTAATACTTATCTAGCTAATGCATCTTCCAAATGGCCTAGTGCAGCTTTCAGGACATTAAGGAGATTTTGTAATGTTGTTCTACATATGGTATTTCTGCACTGGCTCTTTTTTCTTCCTTTCCACTTGTATAAATTATTTTACAATGAAGGTGGTGATGCTGAGGGAATAGGGGCAGGAGGCAAGGTTAGGATTTCACAGGACCCAGCCTGAGGCATTCTTGGAGGCCGGAGGGAGCCAGGCCCCACATTCCTGAACCCAGGAGGAACAGGAGGAATGGAAACTCAGTGGAGCGGTGGGGCTCGGGGCTGACAAACACCAGCTGTGCTGAGTACATATCACATCCTGGCCTGGGAGACGTCTTCTCCTTCAAAATGACACAGGTTATTAGCAGACTCACCCCAAAAGGATATGCCAGGAGTGGATGCATGGAATTCCTGCTGATATACCAGAATCTCAAGACTGAAGCAGTCTTCCCTGCCCTTATCAGACCAGCCGAGATAACTGGAGTGAGGGTGAAACCTACACACAAGAAAGAAATTCTACCTTATACATACCTGGCACCAGGTCCAGGCCCCATGTTTGACGAATTTACTCATCCACGTAGCCGAATGCCTGTTCTGTGCCAAGTATGGTGCTGGGAGCTGTAGACACAAGGTGAATTAAATATAGTCGGTGCTGTGAGGGGATTCCAGGCTAACGAGAGACGCAGATGACATCTAAATCGGCTACAGATCCACAGGGTGATGAGGGCATAGACACAATGAAGCCAGGGTTGGGACGGGGGCACGAGGCCAGGCACAGAGTTGGTCAGGGGTGTGGGGAAGACTTCCGGAGGATCGACCTTGAGCTGCATCGTGTCAGATGAGTGAGGAAACGCTAGACAGAGAAAGTGGGCACGTGGTCACGGAGCATGGTTCTTTATGGACACACACAAGACTTCCTCTGAGATACCTACCCTGGGCTGGAATTACAGGGCCACAGGGCGTATGGACTTTAGTTTCGCTGTTTCTGTATGATTCTCCTGAACAACTGTAAAATAATTTCTACAGCTGTGCGCAGGGTCTCTATTTTCCTCCTATTCTCGCCCAGAGTAAATGTTTTCCAACTTCCTAATGTTGGCCAATCTGATGGCGTATAAAACAGTAACTCATCCTAACTCGCATTTCTATGCTTTCTTGACAGTTTGAGCACATTTTCAGAAATGCATTAGCCATTGGGATTTCTCCTATGAGTTGCCCATTCAGATTCTTTGCCTGTTTTTCTATTTATTTTTCTTTCCTTTTCTTGCTGATTTGCAGGAATTACTTGAATCTACTTATGAATTATTTGCCAGTTTTAGGCTTTGCCAAAGTCTTCTCCAAAATTATCGTGAGTCCATTAAGGTTTTTAATGGTGTACTTTGATGAACATAATTCTGCCTTTAATTCTGATATAAATCCATTTGTTTTTCTCCTTATGATTTGTGTTTTTGGAGTCTTATTTAAGAAATAATTCATGATTTCAAAGTCAAAAATAATTTGCATACTTTTCCTATTAGTTTTTGTCTTAATTTCTACATCTAGGTTTTTAAATCACTTGAGTTTATTTTTATAAAAAAAATGAAGTAAGGACTCAACTTTGTTTTTCTCTGCATGGAAAGTTACTATTTCTAACATAATTGACTAATTCATCCTTTCTCCAGTGATTTGTGATGCCGCTTTACTGTATATCTGTTGGGAGACAACTCTCCAACTCTCCTTGAGTTTCTGCATACCTCATGAGCAGAGACTATGAAAGATTGTTTGCTGCAGCAAACAGCCTTAGAAATAGAGATAATGTCTCCATGCAGAGCAAAGAGCAGGTTTGTTTACTTCCCAGTATAATGAAAATAACATTTCCCTCTGGAGCAAATGTCAGGCAGGTTTACTGCCCATTATGAAAGGTTTGGGTTCCTTAAGCTAAGGGTTTCTCTCCTTCCAATTAACCCACTGCGCACACAGGCACTGTCTACACCTCTTCATGTTGTCCCATAGGTATTGGGACTCAGGGAACCAGCACAAATGCTGACATTCTGGCTATTGATATTGGTATAAGTAATAAACTGTCCCCTATCTCTGATCCGGGTGTCTCGTGTCCTCTTCCAACAATCATGAAATTGTGACAGACTAATTTGTTAGCTGGCAAGCAGCATAATACCTCAGACTATTAACAGCTTACAACAATATCAAGTTCTCCTTTGTAATTGAGACTCTGAACTTTTTTATTAGAATATTTGTCTTTTCTTTTTTTAGACCAGTACCAACTATTTTAATTACCATGACTTTGTAATAAGTCTTGACGTCTGATACAGCAAGCTCTCAACTTTGGTCTAGGTCAATATTGGCTTAATTATTTCTTAGCATTCATTCTCTCATAGAAAATTTTTTGGAACCAGTTTCTTAAGTTGTCCCTAAAATCTTGTTGGGATTTTGATTGGAATTTCTTTGAATGCACAGATAAATATGGGAAGAAATGGCATCTTCATAATGCTCCTGATTCATGAATATTGATTATATTTCCTTATGTTTAAATTTTTTGTACATTCATAAATATTTTGTACATTCTTTAATAAGTTAATTGCTGCTTTGTAGCGCTTATTGCTATTGTAAATTATATCTTATTTTCTACTACGATTTCTTGTTAATTGAGGTATAGAAAAACATTATTACTTTTTACATATTAATCTTGTATGTGACAAAGTTATTTATTTTTCATTTTCGTTATTAGAGCTTGCTGACTGTTTTGGGTTTTCTATGTAAATTATCATATCACCTGTAAATGAAGGGGAAAAGTCTCTTTCTTTTCTCTCTACCACTGCTCTCCTTCTCTGTCTGTGTTAACAAGAATCTCTAGAATTATGTGGTTGTGACAGCAATGGTTGTGATAGCAGCTCCACTTGTTCTCTTCCTGACCTCAAAGGAAATTTCTCTTCAGCGTGATGCTTTTCCCTACATGGTTAGTATGTAGCCTTTGTTAAATTAAGTTCGCTATCATCTATTCATTTTTGTAAAAACATTTTAAAAATTAAAAATTACTATTGGACTGTATCAGATGCTATTTTGGTACCGATATGACGGTTTTTCTCCTTTCTATCATTAGTATGCTAAATCATATGAATAGACTTCCCTTGCATTTCTGGAACAAATCTTACTTAATCACGGTGTATCTTAAAAAGGTATGCCATTGTATTAAATTGCCCGATCATATATTTTGGAGTTTTGCACTCATGTGGACCATTCTACAGATTTTTGTGTTTGTTCCGGATGAAACAGAGAGTCATCGGAGATTTTCCAGGGGAGGGGTGACAAGATCAGATTGACATTTTGAGAAGGACCATCCTGGCTGCAGTTGTGAAACTAGATTGTAGTGAGCAGGGATGGGAGCATGAAGAAGAGTCCATTAGCCCATTCACTTTGCAAATCCAGATGGAAATGGAACAGGATGGAGGCAAAGCAGAGGATGAGGAGGCTGGATGCTGGGTAGATTTTGAAAGTTGCGCCAACAGGGTGTTCTGCTAAGTTGAGTGTTGCATGGGAGAGAAAAAAAGAGGAGTCAGGTTTTTGACTTGAACGAGTGGAAGAACCGAGTTGCTAGTAGATGACACAAAGAGCAATGCAGACCCAGCCATTGCAGGGTGCAGAGGTCGGGCTTGGTGGGTGAAGTGAATAGTTTACTTTGGGACATGGTAAGGATATTGAGTATCTAATGAACTTGTTGCAAGGACCAGAGGACTGATCTTGAAGTTAAGTTTCCTAAAGCACTACCTGGAACTTTGCCCCAGAAATTGTTTGAGGAGGGAACCTACCAAGCTGCCATTGCCCCATCGTCACCACATACTAGCTCTAACAGGATTTTGGAGTCGTCCATATCACAGTTCTATCAGCTCCATGCAACTTCTGTACCCAAACACAACTGTGCGATCACTGCTACTGTGAAACCCACTCAGACTTCTTAACCTCCAACCTCATCAGCAAATCTGGATTCTGTGCCGAGTTCTTTCTCCAGTTGCTCAGCTCTAAATCCAACGCTCCAGCAGGTACATCTGATTGGTGGCATCACATGTTTGTGCCAAGCTGCAAAGGCGGCTGGGCAAGTAGGTGTTCTGACTTCGATCACGGAAAGACAGAACTCAGAAAGCAATATACTTACAAAATATAACAGGGGTGTTCAAAAGGTTCTGAGCAGCCAGGAAACTTGATACGTGTCTATCAGAGTTCTTTGCTCCCCTTAACTTCCTAAAGTTTTACTGCTCTCATCTTTTACTTTTGGCTTCTTTTGTTCAAATTTTTTTTTTTTTTAGAATCATCCATATTTTGCATGTATCCTTGGATTGTCCCTTTGTACTGCTGAGTATTATTTCATTGTATGAATATGCCACCATTTTGTTTGTTTGTTTGTGGACATTTGGGTGATTTCCACTCCGGGGCTATTATGAATAAAGCTGCTTTGAACATCTTTGTGTTGGGGTAGACATGTTTTTATTTCTCTTAGTTAAATACCTGATAGTGGAAAGGCTGGGTCATTAGATAGGTGTATGTCTCCTTTTATAAGAAATTGCTAGACCTGTTTCCAAGATGGCTGTACCATTCTGTACTCCCACAAGGGGTGCCAGTTACCACACGTCCTCACAAACACTTACTATTCCCAGGACCCTGCTTCAGGTCTGTCCCACCCCAGAACACACCTATCTGGTGCCCCTTCTTGCCCATTGGCCTAAGGGAACCTGTCTGTTTCTGAGCCTAGAGAACCTCCTTTCCCTGGGCCCCTTGCAGCTGATGAGTGGAAGTTTCCTATAATGCGTATTCTTGGGCTGGCCTCAGCCAAGTCCCTTCCTTTCCCTAGACCTCAGTTTCCTTGTCGTTGACAAGAAGTTTGAAGGAGGTGATTACTTCGCTTCCCTCCAGTGGTGATATTTCTCTGTGAGCCTTTCCAATCTATGTTCATTCCTTGTTTTCTTTTCCATCTGTCACTAGACACCATGCGATTGATTACATTTCTTTGACTGCCTTGGAAACAACTTTTTTTAAAAAAAGGCTTTAAATAAAATAAAGCTCCATTTGACTAACAGATTTGAGAAGAAAAGAAAGGAATGTGACATTTATTGAACACCTACTAAGAGCCATATCCTTACAAATCCAATCTCTCATTCCATCCTTCCATGCTCCCTATAGTGCAGTCTTTCTGAGTGACAGTTTTACTAAAGTTCCACTTTTCCCTCCACCTCTGCAGCCAAAATTCTTTAGAGAAACAGAACCGATATGATACATTTACGTATATCAGAGGAGATTTATTATAGGATTGGTTCACGTGATCGTGGGGGCCAAGAGAAGTCCCACAGTCTTCCATCTGCAAGCTGGAGAAGCGGGGAGGGGAAGGTCTGTGTTAGTCCCAGATCTGAAGGCCCAGAACCTGGAGCTCTGATGTCCAAAGACAGAAGATGGATGTCCCAGCTCGAAAAGGGAGAGGGAATTCACCCTTCCTCTGCCTTTTTTCTATTTGGTCCTTCAACGGATTGGATGGTGCTCGCACACGTAGGTGAGGGCGGACCTTCTTTACTCAGTCTATTGGTTCAAATCCTAATTTCTCCTAGACACACATATAGACACCACCCAGAAATCATGTTCTATCAGCTATCTGGGCATCCCTTAGCCCAGGAAACTTGACACATAAAATTAACCATTACAACCTCCACTGCTCTCCCCCAAACCAACCGGCAGCCACTCCCTCCATGTCAAGGCTCTGTGGGGCTCTTGGTAGATTCCCAAGACTTGTTGCCCCTCGATCTCAGGATGGCCACTGTAACTCCAGACATCGTGTCTGCAGTCAGGGCTGGGCAGAGGGGAAGAAGGGACCTGCCACTTCTCTCCCTTCTATCATGAAAGCAAAAGCTTTCCCAGAGACTTCTAGAAGACTCTTTTCAGCATATTAGCCAGAGGTTGGTCCCATGGCCACCTCTAGCTATAACTCGAGAGGATGAGGAGTGGGTGTTTAGTTGAACACATCACAGCACCCGAACAAAATCAAGGTTCTATTAGCAGGAAAGTGGGGGTGGCTGTCCACATTGGAGTCTCCAGTTTCATTTCTGCAATAAAGAATGATATCAAGGGTAACTCTTTCTAGACACCACCTTTCTGGGAGCCACTTCTTCCTCACGCCCAACCTCTGCTTTCCTTGCACACACGAGAACAGATTTCTATGCAGCGGGCCAGCTCGGGGCCTTGAGAAGCTCCCCAGTCAGTCTTGGACTTCATGCTCCTTGAGGCCACTCTGGGCCCAGGCCAGGACATTCCACTCAGCTGGAGGTCTCCTGGCAGAAGCCACACTGCATTGTTCTGGCCACACTGCAGCACTGTGGTGTCAGAGCAGGGCTCAGAAGCCCCAAATTACCAGCCTTTCTTGCCAATCTCATTCTCTCAGGCCCTCACAGTGTGGCTCCATGGGGGTGCTATGGTCTCAATGTTGGTGTCCCCCAGAATTCGTATATTGACCCCTTACCCCCAGTGCAATAGTATTAAGAGGTAGGGCTTTTAGGAGGTGATTAAGTCATGAGGGCAGAGGTCTCATGAATGGGATTAGCGCCCTTATAAAGAGGCCCAAGGGAGCTTGTTTTTCCTTTTCACCACGTGAAGACACATAGAAGACGTCATCTGTGAACCAGAAAATGGGCCCTCATCAGACACGGAATCTGCTATCACCTTGATCTTGCACTTCCCAGTTTCCAGAACTGTGAGCAATGAATCACTGTTGTTTATAAATTACTCAGTCTACGGCACTTTGTTACATTAATAGCAGCCCAAATGAACTCCGACAAATGGCATGAGCACCAACACCGGCTTTGAGACTCAGTGAGGGGTACAGAAAAGGCCACCTGACCTTACCTGCCAAGCTCTGTGTTCCATCTACTGCTAGATTTGCCCCCAGTCAACCTGGACAGGAAAATACAACCTGGGCCTGGAAAAACTCTGTGTTCTAAGACTCGAATGCTGTCATATCAGAGCCTCAACAATGCCAAGACTCTCTGGGGCTCTTGGTCGATTCCCAAGAGTTGTTGCCACTCAATCTCAGGACAGATTTCTCCTGATGGGCTCAGGCAGGTCTCCTCCCATTGCTGGGCCTGTTTCCCCACCTCTAAAATTAGGGATTGTGTTATCTCTTCGATTCCCTGAAAGGATTCCTGCTGGAGTGGACAGACCTGCAGATTTTAGAGTTCTGTATAGTTGTTTCTGTGCACTGGCATGATTGCCAAGAAATCCTGCCACCTTAAACACATCTGGACACTGAGGTGGACTATCCCAGTGCACAAGGCGAGAGGAGCAAAGGACACAGAGCTGAAGAGAAAGGTGCAAACCCAGGGTGTTCTCAGGGCAAGGTTGAGTACATGCTCCATCCACCCGGGGCAGCCACCAAGAGCGCAGCCTGCTGTCACTGCCTGGGAGAGATTCCAGGCCTTCAGTGCATTTTGCACATCTGTTTCTCCTGGGGCAGGGCCCCGTGGGGACAGCCTCCCCATGTACAAAGACTGCCACCCAGCCCTGTCACTCTCTGGCCCCCAGGGCCCACCCCTAGGACACTGCAGTATCAGTGGCTGATGGCATTGCCAAGGGGCAGAAAGGATGGGGAGAAGAGTCCCAGAGCCCTGCGCTCGAGTAGCCAATTAGGCCACTATGTCCCTGGAATGGGGACCAGCTGCCCAAGAAGGACGCGCACTGTGCTCCCGGTGTACAGCAAGTGAGCTGCTCAGGGCCATCTGGGATGTGTTTTCAAAAAAATCTTGAAAACTGCAGCTCCAGCCAGCAGTAAACAGGATTTCATTAAATCATGCCTGGTCCGAGGCACTGAGGGTGGGTCCGATTTCACAAAAGCAGCCACGTTCCCCGAGTCATGGCCTGGCAGCCATGTTGGGAGAAGACGCCTCCTCAGAGGGGACAAACAAAGATGTCCCCAGCATTTCTGTCTGGCCACCTCCTTGTGCTCCTGCCCTGACCCTGCAGGCGCCAGATGGGTGAGTGGGTGCCCCTGCCCGCCTGCCTCCCCGCACCCAGCCACCTAGCCAGGTGCCGTGTCCCAAACACCTGCAACCTGCGAAGCTTTTCCAGGCTGCACCGGCGTTAAGACTAAGACACCTCTCAGGTGGACGTTATCATGCCCTTTTCCCTGTTTGCGAATAAGGAAACTGAAACTTTAGGAGGTCGACATGTTACCCAGAATTGCTCAGCTGGGAAGAGGCAGCCCTGAGATTCAAATCCAGGTCTCCTCATCCCACGCCCAGTTCCCCAGTCTGCCCTGGAGCCCAAGCCTCCCGGGGGTCCCTCCAAATTCTCTCGCCACAGAGAATCCTACCCACGAGCTCGCATGGCTAACTCTTCTTCGTTCTCACGACAGCCCTGGGACGTCTCCAGCACCAGGACTGTGCTTATTCTGCAGACAGTAGAGACCAGGGTCAGTGAAGCTCAGGTACTGAGCCAGGGTCCTTTCGACAATCCAGGACCAATCGAGTCACAGATCTTAGACGTGTTCCCTCTCCTTGACTGTGTCAGACAAACAGAGCCACACACTTGCCAGGGTAAAGCTCCAACTAATTTTCTAGGCATTAATTCTGGGCTGAAAGTTTTCATTTCTAGGCTAGTTGGCAAACATTTAGAACATACTCTCCATCCATCCTTCCCTTTGTGTTTGGGCCTGCCAGCACCGTAGGTGAAGTTCAGAAGAGGCTTCGTGCTCCAGAAGGTGAGATCCCTCTGGTCCCTGGAGCACTGGACCCGGGCTCAAAGCTGGCACAGTTCCCCGCTCTCAGCCTGGTCTCAGTGATTCTCCCCACCACCCGCGGGCAGCAGCCGTACGTGGGATTTCTTCTCCAGGGCCCAGCGTGCTTGTGGTGCAGCTGCAGCCAGCTGGGCGAAGCTGGAGGTGGCACCACCCAAGCAGCCGCGAACCTACAGAAGCCTCACGCCTGTGGAGTGGCCACCTCCCTCCCACACAGAAAGGGCAGCACCTGCTGTGTGCGCGTCCCTGGCTTTGGTGCGTTATGTGAAATGCATCACCTTGAGGGACACTCAAATAAACTTGTGGCGAAAAAGCTATCTTTTTTTATTTCAGAGACAGAAATTGTGTTTGAGAGAGGTTAAGCAACGTGCTCAAGGGCACACAGCTCAGGGGGGTACAGCAGTGGTTTTGAACGTGGGCTGTGACACCGGTGTTCACGTGCAGTCCGCTGGCTTTCAGGTGCCCACTGAGGAGAAACGACTTGGCTGCCTGTCCCGGGAACAACAGAGCAAGGGAGGTCCCAGGAGCCCTGTCTCCACCCCTAGGCATTCAGCTCTGGGAAGGCACTGGATGAAACAGCCAAGTCCCACTCTCTTATCCTGGGTGGTGGGGGGCACTGAAACCTAGGGCTCAGTGTCTCAGCCAAAGGTGGCTCTGTGCAAACATTCTCTAAGAGCCCCCTGGAAGCTGAGTCCTCCCAGAGGCACAGTTAGGGGAGGCTGCAGGCAGTGTCTGCCCTCCAGGGCTCTGGAAGGAACGTGTTCACAGAAGGTCAGGGACACAAAAGCCCAGGGCACCTGGGTCCTTTCGCTCGGCAGGTTCTGTGCATGGGGCCATTCAGTCCCCCACCTGTTGGGTGTCCCCACCTCCACCTGGCCCATCAGTGCTCTTCTTCCAGCGGCATTTGGAAGCTCCCCGGGCCTCTCATCCCTGTTCTTCCAGGGATATGGGGCCTATTCCTTTCTCCCTCCTCTGTTTACATGCCATAAAGAGAGAAGTGGTTTAAGACATCCCAGGGGAGGTGAGTTGGCCAATAATTGAAAGAGGCATCTGACTTTAAAAGCTGGGAGCTTGACCCCAGCTCTGCCATTTCAGCAATACTGTGCCTCTCACGGTGACCCCAACCCAAGCCCCAGACCCCTTTCTCTGCCACCCCTGGCAAGCTGCGGCTCAGCCAGCAGGAGCTTTGAGCTCTGGAGCACAGCTTCATGTGACATCTGAGTGTCTCAGGAGCCCTGGTGTTGCATTATCCCCTCACTGCTGTGGTCCCCAACCTCCGGGCCTCGGACCAGTACCGGTCCGTGGCCTGTTAGGGACTGGTCCTCACAGCAGGAGGTGAGCGGCTGCAAGCAAGCGAAGCTTCATCTGTATTTACAGCCGCTTCTCATCACTTGCATCACTGCATAAGCTCCGCCTCCCATCAGATCAGCAGCAGCACTGGATTCTCATAGGAGCACGAACCCTACTGTAAACTGTGCACGCAAGGGATCTAGGTTGCGCGCTCCTTATTAGAATCTAATGCCTGATGATCCGAGGTGGAGCTGAGGTGGTGATGCTAGCGCTGGGGAGCGGCTGTAAATACATTAGCAGAGAGGTTTGATTGCACAGAGACCATAATAAATCAATTGTTTGTAGACTCATATCAAAACCCTATCAGTGAGTGGCAAATGACAATTAAGCCGCGTCTGGTGGCAGGCTTTAAGTCAGAATCCGACACTTACTTTAGTCCGTGTGTGGCCCACCCGTTATTTTATTTACCACTTCTGTCTGCACCTCTCTCCTGCACCGCTCACTTGTCTCAGTCACAGTTTTGGTAAGCCCACAAGCTGATCCTAGCAAAAATGAATAAAAAACAAACATGCTGGAGAGCTTCTTTGAAATGGGGGAAAGACCCAATGATGAGAGAGCAGCAGACTCTAAGACTGCCAACAAAATGAAAGCTGCATTTAAGAGAAAATACCAGGAATCCTACTTAAATTAAGGGTTCCTTGTAACAGGTGATTCACGTTCTCCAAGCCTGCTTTGTATAATATGTGGTCACTGTGGTCAATGGCTATCCAATGAAACCTTCAAAACTGCTTCAACACATGGAGACCAAGCAGCCTGCATTAAAAGAGAAGCCTCTGGAATTTTTCAAAGAAAAAATGTGAAGACGAAGAAGAGAAGCAATTATTGAACAGAAGCACTTCATCAAATGTGTCTGCACTGAGAGCATCATTCTTAGTGGCTAACCACATCGCTAAAGCTAAGAATCCCTTTACTATTGGTGAAGAGTTGATCCTGCCTGCTGCTAGGGACATTTGGTGTAAACTTTTACGAGAGGCTGCAGTTCAAAAAGTGGCACGTGTTCCTCTTTTGGCTAGCAACATAACTAGACGAACTGATGAAGTAGCAGAGGATACTGAGACACAATTGTTAGAGAGGATTATTGAGTC
>CAUYSK010071321.1:0-27332 GCA_963575035.1 Avahi laniger | reverse complement strand
AGTCCACAATCACAACACAACAGTCCACTAGGACCCAGGCTCTAGTGCTGTGTGCTGACATCCCTCAACCCACTCAATCTACACAACAACCCTGAAGAGGTAGGTGGTATTATGTCCCCATTTTACAGAAACAGAAACTGAAGCTCAGAGAGGTTAAGCGACTTGCCAAAGATCACACAGCACCAGGCCCCTAGAAATTCAATCACCATCTGTGCAAAGATGAACAGATGGCAGGATAAGGGAATGGTTCAAACGCAGGTCATTCCAAATCCAAAGCCTGCATGCTTCTGTAGTATGCACGGCCCCTCCTCGTTCCCCTGACAGGCGAGTTCTGTCTAACCTCAAGGAGTCCGGCCTGGGAGTCAGGACAACCTGTTTTGTAAGGATCAAATTCCTTCATTCATTTCACACAGTCACAGAGCATCTGCTGTAGGCCAGGCCCTCAGCCGGGTCTCCCCGAAGTGACGCTGGAAAAAAAGTGCAAGCACGTGCAAATGCCAGTGGCCTGATCATGAATAAATAAGGCCTTGACTCACCTCCTCCCAGGCGTGGGGCTTCTGTGCAGCTTCTGTGCAGCTCTGCGAACCGCGGCCTCCCCGCCCCAACTCACCCGGGGCCAAGCTCAGCTTTTCCATGCTCCCCCCGCCCGGAGCTCCCTCGCTCAGCAGCTACAACTCCCGGCAGGCCTCAGCCCAGAGCTCTGTCTCAGCCTCTGCCAGCCGGTCTCCTGCACCCCGAGAGCCCCGAGGAGCAGGCTGCACACGCAGACACAGCCACTGCACCCCCCTCAGGCACGGAAAGGTCCCAGTCATTTCTAAGGAGGGAGCTCTTCCAACACCCTGCAACGGGGGAGCCCCAGGGAGAGGAAAGAATCTCCCCAAAGTCACTCAGCAAAACTTGCTTCCCTTCCAGTACAGCTTCATTTGCAAATTCTCAGGTCATCCTCCCAAGACGGAGGCAGGAGCTACTATTATCTTACACTCTACAGAAACCAAGGCTCAGAGTGGATCAGAGTCACAGAGCTATAAAGGGTGGAGCCAGGACTTGAACCCAGGTCTGCGTGCTTCACTGCTGCTCAAATATGCCACTTCCATTACGTTACTCTGGCGTCTGGGGAAAAAGAAGTGACCAGGTGGCCACCTGCTACCCAGTGGACAAAGATTCTACTTCTTGGTTCCTACTGGAGTGAGGCTAGGTCCCAAGCTGGGGGAGGGTGAGGACAGGGGACAGTGCGGGGCGAGAGGCAGGGATGCCATCCAGGCAGGTTGATGTCCTCCCTCTTGCCCTCCGCAGAGAGGGCTGGAGGAGCAGGAAGAGCCCTGGCTGGAAGTCAGGGAGCCCAAGTGCATCCCAGCTCCCTCAGGAACATGCTGGGTGGCCTTGGCCAAGTGCTCTGTCTCTCCAACCTGGTCAGTCATCTGCAGGGCAGGGAGGAACACTGACATCCTGCACTCCATGAGGTCCCAAAGGAAGATGCCAAGCGTATGGGAACAGCTCATAAACTTGGCAGGTTACTGAAACAGAAGATTCTTTAGACGTTGAGCCCTTCCTTTGAGGACAGAGACAGGACCTGACTCATCTCTGAAGCCCCCAGCCCCCCAGCCCTGAGTCCCAGAGCCCCAGAGTGGACACTCAGGGAGATGGGACGACGTGTGCTGGTCTTGGAGTCTAGAGTCTGACTCTGCCTTCAACTCTGCCTCCTACGTGCTGTGTGACCTTGGGCAAGTCCTGGCCCTCTCTGGGCAGTCTCCTGTCTTCTCACCTGACCAGTGAGAAGGGTTGAACTGAATGACACCTAAGCATCCATCAACTGATCAGGTTTATTACAGTACCTCCTTCTGAGGAGGAGATTTGGCAGGAGGCCTCAGTTCCTGCTGATCCAGAGCCCCAGGTTCCAGGGAAAGGATGTGATTCAGGCATGCGGCAGGCCCACAAGCAGATGCTACACTCTAAAAAACCACTCCTGCTCCAGTTCTGCTGGCCTGGACATGGCCTTCCCCTCTCTCCACAACACATGCGACCTTGGGAGGGAGGGCTGGCCTCCCCCACTTGGCCGGGTCTTGCCATGTGGCCAGGGTTGAGACCATAGACCTCACCACCCTCTGTCAGGAGGGGACAATTCACTCCCTTTTGACCTCACTGCCAGTGAGCCCAGCGCACACACGGCTTGGGAAGCTGAGCGGTCGGGGCCCCAGGCACCTGGTGCCAGAGCTGGGCTGGTCTCCCGGAGAGGTGAAAAGGGCTCCTCGTTCTTTCCTGGGGAAAGTGGTGGCTCCCAACTCTCTATACGGCCAATTTCACGACACGGAACTCGAGCAGAATGTTGACATAATTGCAAAGCAATGCATACAATTTCCATAAGTTCTACAATATGGTTATAATAAAAGTGGACTCTCGGTCCCCTTGGAGACGGGCTGAATAAATATTATTCCTAATGATTATTAAAACTCATTAAGTGTGTTTGTAAGGCCTGGGAATTCCCGGCATCTGCCACCATCTCTCCACATGGTAGGGAGGCCTAACCTCAAACACAGAGCCCAGGGGGAGAGCCGGCTTCGGGAAGGAGGCCACCCCACGGTGGTCAGCTCCAAGGCAGGAGAACAGAGCCGAGGCCCGAGCCTTCTGGAAACGCCATCCCATCATTCCCCACCCGGAGGAATTGGCCTCCAGCTGTGGGAAGGTCGTTGCCCCTGGAGACGGTCCCAGGCAAGCCGGAGGCATCGACCCTGAGACCATCTCCTGCACATGGAATGTTCTTTCTTTCCCCTTCCTTGTTCCCTCTGGCTCACACTGACCCTCCTTATCCCAAACTGCTCTACCAGGAGCACAAATCAAACGCTTTGAGGCGCCGGCCAGGCAGGTAACACAAATGGGTGAAAGGACTCTGGCTGGAAGACACAGTCGGGAGAAGTGGGGACCAGAGCAGACAGGACCGGCTTGTCTAAAGGCAGCCGAGGGCCACTGCCACACCCACTTTCCAAGAGAAGCTGGTTGCCGACTCTTTTATAAGGAATCTCTCACATGTTTTAAACGTTAGTAACTTATTAGATTTTTTAAAATAGAATACTGCACGTGCCAAACAAAACATACCCGGGGCTACCCATGTGCGACCTTTGTCCGCGACTCCCGGCTGAGCTGAGAGGCCGGAAGAAGGAGCCCTGCTTGCTGAGCTGGGCTTTGGAGTCGCTCACTTGCTACATAACCCGGGGCCAGTCCGCCAGCAGCTTTCCGTAAGCCATTTGACCTTTGCACTTGGGTCAGCAGAGAATGACTTTGGACCTGGACCAACCAAAGCCCAGGGTGCTCTTCACCTGGGGGTGGCCACCAGACCTGGGTCTGTCCCAGCGGGTCGTGAATCTGGAGCAGGGCGTGCACTAATGGAGCCGGCAGGCAGAGCCAGAGGAGCCGGGGCCTGGGTCCGAGCCAAGGCTGTGCCCATAAGCAGCTCCCTGTTGTTGTAGCTCCTTTCCCCTGCCCTCACCAGGAGCAACACTTGACCCAGTCACCCGCCCGAGCTCCAGCAGCATGCAGAGCCCGCCCAGTCTTACCGGCGAGCCACAGTCTCCCTTGGGCCCCGGAGGCCCCATCAGCAGAGGGAAAGGTGTAGATCCTGCCAGGTGGAAGAAGGAATAGCCACTGCTCGTGGGCCGTGGGCTGGAGGACAGGAATTGCGCGGGGGCCAGTACCAAGGCCGAGGTGGTCTGCAGATGGCGCTGGGCCGGTGTGGGGCTGGGCCTGTGGGTCAGGTCACTCGATGGGGCATCCCCGGCTGCCTTCCCAGGTCTGAGGGGCACAGGCTTCCGGGAGCTGCTCTTGGGTCTGGCTTTCTTTGAGGCTTTGGATCCAGTGGGTTTCTTGCTTCCGGTGGGGGCTGAACCAGGAGTGGGGGTGGGAGGTGCCATTTGGGGAGTTCTGGTGCTTGAGGTTGGAGGCGCGGTCATGGCAGCTGGCCGGGTGGCCCTGGTGGAGCCAGGAGTGGGGGCAGGAGATGGGGGCAAGACAGTGGGCTGGGGTGGCTTGTGGGTGCTGATGTGGGCGGAGGCCGGCTTACTGGCACGGCTGGTCACCTTGGCCCCAGTCTGGGCTACCGTGGGAATGGGCTTTTTAGGGGAGCCAGTGGTGGGAGGGAGGGGCCGGGTGCTGGGTGGTGGGAGCCTGGGTGTTGCGGGGTTCCTCTGCATCGGCTTCACCGAGGGACGGGAGACTTTGGCAGGAACTGGGTGGGAAGTGGGTGGCGCCAGCTTCTGGGTGGGCGGGGCTGACTTTGAGAATGAAGGTGGAGCTGTTTTCCGGGCAGGGTGGGGGCTTTTGATGGGGGCAATTGAAGGAGAAGGGGCTGAAGGCTCAGCAGGGAGACTTTTGGGGATTTGGGTGGCTGTGATCTTCCGCAACGGTTGGGTGGCCGCGGGGCGAGGAATTCTGGTGGAGCCGGCCAGAGAGGCTGGGGGCGCAGGGGCAGGTGTGTTACCGGCCGACATCTTGGCAGGTGGCGGTGGGGTCCGGGCTGGGCCTCCTGCTGCCGCACGCGGGTGAGGGGCTGTGGGGCTAGTCCTCAGGGGCTTGGTGGGCGTGGCGGGCACCACAGTCACCCTGGGCCCCCTGCCTGCTGGCCGGGACAGGGCTGGCGTGACAGTGGTCAAGTTCTCCAGGCCCAGCAGGGCAAGGTCGGTGCGGAAGGTGAAGGGTCTGCCAGAGTCCGGGGGGAGGAGGGGTCCCAGCGGGGGCCGGTGCGTGTCGGCCCGGCCACACTGCTTTCTCAGGTGGGTACAGTAATCGTGAGCGACCTGCGTCACGGGGTGGATGCTGAACTGGCACAGGGCACCTTCAAACTGGACCGCGTGTGGGCTCATCTTCCCGAAGAGGAAGGAGCCCTCGGGGTCGAGCACGGGGTCCCTGTGGAAGGGCAGCGGGACCGGCACCCGGCGCTGCCCACAGGCCGTCACCAGAGTGACCGTGCGGCTGCGGAGCTCAAGGGCCAGGTGGTGCCAGCGCCCGTCGTGCATGTCGAGGTCGAAGGCCACGGAGCGCCGGGGCCCCAGGTGGACAACCGTCTTGCCGGGGAGGAACTGCAGGCCCAGCTGCAGCTTGCGCCTCCGGCTGCGGACGGCGAAGAGGAAGGCATGGTTCACCCGGTGGGAGCAGAGGCTCAGCACCAGCGCCAGCTCTGTGCCCAGGGCGGCAGGAATGACGGCGGCCGTGGGGGCCTGGAGCCGGGCCCGCTGCGTAAAGATGAAGCCCGACTGGAATGGAATGACCCCCATGGGCGCGGGGCTCCGGCCGCCCCCCGCCTTTGTCCAGCTGAGGCCCAGCCGCTGGAGGACGTCCACATCTGAGAGGGCGGGAAGAAGGGAGAAGACACAGTCAGGGCCTGCTCCAGCCCCAGACACCCCAGGTGCACGGGCAGTGTGGACAGTCCACCCACAGCTACCTGGTCATTTGTTCATTCATCTAAAAATAATGCTGCCCCATGACGGCGGCTGACGGCAGCGCTGGAGCCATCCAGAGCATATTGCAACACCTTGTCTGGCTGTGTGATCTTGCATAGCGGGGTTACAAACACAGATTCTGGAGACAGACTTCCCGGGTTCAAATCCCAGTTCCACCACTAACTAACCCTGTGACTTTAGTGCCTCAGTTTGCCCATCTACTAAATGGGATAATAATAGTCCCAACCTCAGATGGATGTTGTAACTATTATGTGAGTGTATACGCTTTTTAAAAAGTGCCTGCAACAAAATAAGCACTTTCAAATGATAGCTACTAACACTAAAAATAATGATCATCATCAAATGCTAGTGCTAAGAGTGTTAGAGGTTGCCCAGCAATAACTCGGTATATTCCTTTTTCTCCACCTGAAAAGCCCTCTCCTCCACGAAGCAGTCCCACAAGTGAGGGGCCAGGGTGACAGGAATGGGCATGTCCACGGAGCGTGGTAAGGATGTTCAGGGGGCCTGACTGGTTTCGCCACCTCCTCAGGAAGCCACCCAGTCCCCTTCCCCCACCTGAGGTTTCGCTCTGGCTGGAACAGGACAGAGCTGCTATCTTCTGCTATCAGAGGGAGATGGCATTTCCGCTGACTCCTCCTCCTCCCTGTGTGGCTCTGGGGAGAGCATGAGAAGTAATCAAGGCATCCCTGCAAACTCTGTCCTCTGGTGAAGCATTTGGACATCTGACCGTGGTCTGGCCAGGTCTCACTCACCCAGTAATTACACCGGTGCGGCTTGCCAGAGCAAGAGGAGGGTTTCCAGAGTGTTTATGGAAAGGCTTCCTGACCTTGTCTCTGCCAGGCCACTGGACCCCCTCAGCTGGCTGAGCTGCCAGTGTCTGCAGAAGTGGGCTCCCGAGCTCCCTCTCGGCTCGGAAGGAGGGGCTGCCTTCAGACCTGGGGTCTGGGTCAGGTCCTCAGGGCCCCTCCCCTGAGCTCAGCAAGCTAGCCCGGGTGCTGAATGCTGTCTTCCTGTCACCCCAGGCAAAGGCTGCGATGAAGGCTAAAGGCAGCAGTTGGCACTTTGGAGGCCCTCAGGCAACATTCTGAAATGGCTGGCTGGCTGGTTGAATGGACGGATGGACGGATGGATGGATCAGTGGACTGACGGATGGATGGATGGATGGACAGATGGATGGATATATGGACAAACAGATGGACCGCTGAGGGAAACCGAGAACCTGGGTGCTGGCAACATGGCATAATACTTCCGTAGCAGGTCCCGGAGTGAGAAGGCCGAAGTTTAGAGCCTGACAGGACCACCTATGGGCCTGAACTCTGAGCCTGTTCCTTCTGCTGTAAAACAAGGCCATGAAGAAGAGCGCCTTCATCACAGGGCGCTGGGAGGGTGAAATGGTCAGTCTTCCTCATCATCCTCACCCAAGCCCCACACCAGGTAACTCTGCTTGGTCACTTTCTGACCCTTGGGCCTCAATGTCCCTGCCTGTAAGGCCAGAGAGCCGAGCCAGACCGCGAGATGGCACCGTTCACGATGTTCCGAGAGTTCTATAGCTCCACCACGCCGTTTCAGGTTGGCTTGGATTTCAGACCCTCATTCGTCCTTAGGACCCAAGGGAGTTTCGTTTCTCTTCAAATCCTTCTTTCTCATCCTTCCTCCCACCTGTCTGTCCCCAGGTTCTAAGCTAAAGTAAACCACTGCTAAAAGATTCTCTTAGCAGTGTATCTTCCATGGTTTAATCCCTGAAACCCTCTTATTATCACAAAATACTGTTCACTATAATAGAATGGGAAGAGCCACTTGGTGGCAGAAGGGGTGGGGGCAGGAAGCTATGAGGCCCCTTCCCCGAGCCCCACCTCGGGACGCCCTCAGGCCTACTCACCTCCCTCCCTGCACGTGACACGTAGAGCCCCCGGCACCCGCCCAGGGGGAATCGCAACTGGCCACGTGGCACGGATGAGGTGCCCCTTGTCATCCTCTCTGGGTGGGTTTCTAAGCTGACAATCAGCCAGTCTTCAGGTGTCCCCTGAAGACCATCTGCAGCTAAGGGGCAAGGCCCCAGACTCAGACACCTGGCCCAGGTGGCCAGAACAGAGCTGCTGTGAGTCTCTGTCCACTGCAGCCGCCTGGGGGGCATAGGAAAGGGGTGCTGTTGCCCAGACCTTTCAGGTTAATGATTAACAATAATAAAAACTAGTATTTATTGAGCACTTCCTACACACCACGCACTTTACATGCATTTCCTCACTTGATTCTCAACAATCTATGAAGCATGTACTTTCTATTATCCTCATTTTATAGATGAGGTTCAGAAGAGTTAGATATAATAACTTGCCCAAGGCCATGCAGCTTATAAAAGGCACAGCTGGGGTCTCCTCTGAAGATGGGGACCCCTGGGAAAAAAGGCACAGCTGGGGTTGAACCCGGGCCACCTGACCCCGGGTCTTTGTTCCTAAGCACGATGCTGTCCTGCTCTGGAGCCTCCCGGACTCGCTGGACGGCAGGGTGGAGACACATCCAGAATCTCATCAAGAGCGAAGAGATGGGGGACAGGGGAACGAATTCAGTCCAACGCCAAGACGAACGGACCCTGCCAGCTGGCCCCAGCTAGATCCCTTTATTACATAAACCTGGCTCCGCACAGCTCCGGCCTCTCCCCAGCCCCCCCACCTCCCACCCCGGGCCTGACTCAGGACTCTGGACAGCTGTTCACCTACTTTGTCGGGGAAACAGCAAGCTCGGAAAATATGACATTTGCAGAAAATGTTGCCAGGCAGCAGAAGTCTCTTCCGGGCACGGCCCTCCCCTCCCAGGGGCCCAATCCCTGCCCAGTGGCCAGGTCAGGCCACTGGGACTCTCGGCATGCTCGCTGCCTATCCCAACACACAGGCCGGGCGTGGAGGAGGGGGAAGGATGGCTATGTTCAGAGGCTCTGTGGCTGCTTGACAAACAGATGTGGGAGAGGTCTCAGCTTCCATGGGCAGCCGTGGAGCTGGCCCACTGCCGCCCTGGCCCCCTGGACAGCTCCTCGGAGACAAGAGGGGAGAGCAGGATCTCATGGGAAGGGGATGTGGGATTCCAGGCTTGGGCAAGGATAGCTGTGGCCTTAGTGTGTCCTCTCAGCAGTTTTTGGAGCACCCGTGGGACAAATGTGGGCAACTGAGGCTTACAGAACCAAAGTGACTCACTCCAATTCCGCCCTGCACAGGGACGCAAGCATCACCCTTCCATGTTCCTGCATGGGGCCCCTCCTACCCCTTACACAACTCCAGACATGATTCTCTCAATCCCGAAGAGAATTTGCCAATGATAGGCTCCGTTCTACTGATGGGAAAACTGAGGCACTGAGTTCCAATGAGAGGCACAGATGTCTCCTAGCCATGAGCTCTCAGACCCCTTCCGTCCTCTTTTGTCTCCCCCTGGACAAAGAGAAGAGAGAATTACCTTCAGGAACTCCTTGGGTGGAGGCCAGGTGACAGGCAAACGAGACTAAGATCCAGGAGAAGAGAAACCCCCTAGAGACCGGGAGACACAAGCAGACGTGGCATCAGCTTCCACCCCTCATGCCCAGATCCGGCTAGTGCAGCCAGGAGTGGACCGCCCAGCCCCAGTCCCGCCCCAGTCCCGTCCGTGGCAGGTGGAGGCCAGGCCCAGGCTCCAGGACTCAGCAGAGCAGCCCCCACTCTCAGGCCTCCACCAACAGTCTCGCGGTCAGGACCTGCCCACACAGACAAACACAACTGCACTTTGCACAGATAGATAAGCCAAGGTCAGCGGGCAGGAAGCCGTGGGCAGGAAGCCCTGCCCTGGACGTCAGGGGATCCAGGGTCCAGCTCAAAACCTGGCGCTCACTCGCTTGGCAACCAGGGGCCAGCCCCTTCCCCTCTCTGGGCCTCAGTCTCCCTATCTGTACTATGGCCTCAAGATCTGAAGACCCTTCCCCAGTCCCCAGTTTGTGAGGGCAGAGCCAGGGCTGCAAGGTCAGTGGGAAAACCAGACTGGTCTGCTTGGACGACTCATCTCCTCAAAGAGCAGGAGAGAGAGGAGACCCCTTAACCAGGACCGGCGCTATGCTCAGGCAGCTGTCTCCTTGGCTCTGTGCTGATGGGAAATGGGAGGAAAGAAAACAGGAGGTGAAGGGGGGTTGTGCACACCCAGGTGCAAACCTGGCCCTCTCGCTTATCAGCTGTGTCCCCAGATGAGTCACTCAGCCCCCGAGCCTGTCTGGTCCTCTGCAACACGGGCAGACACTCCCTCCTTGCAGACCAGGCGTGAAGATTAAATAAGCTTAGGCATGTTAAGGGCTCGGCTGAGAGCCAGCCACGAAGTGCTCCCTGGACGGTCCCCGCTGCCCTTATACTCTGGGGCCAGGAAGGGTTAAAGCTCTGCTCAGTGGCTCCTGCCAACATGGGCAAGGGCAACGATCCGATTTCACCTTCCTGTGGGAGCAGCCGCCAGCGACACCCGAAGCCACCCGGGGCATCTGATCCCCAGGCGGGCAGAGGGGAGGGTGCCACGTGGCTAGAGACGGCCCAGACGCAGGCAAGAGAGCTGCGTCAGGTGGGTGACGAGGGCTAAGGCTGGGACAGACAGGCCCAGGATGCGTTTCTAGGAGGAAAGCAAGGATGGAGTGCTTCTGGGGAGCCATGTAATCCAGGAAACCCGCCTGCCAGGTTGACGTCCAGAGCCCCAGCTTCTTCCCAGGCTCCCTGGGCACCTTGGGGGACAGACTAACACCCTCTATCAACTCCCCCTACTTTCAAGTTCAGCAGCAATTTTGATCAGTCGCATCCATGACTTGGGCACTGTGAATGGCACTCGTGATTACAGCCAGCCCTCCCTTCCTGCTTGTTCATGCAGGCATGGACTTCCGAGGATACTGGATGAATCTGGGTAAGTCTAAACCAATCCTGGGAATTTCATTTACCATGCCAGTGACTGGTTTAGGCATGCATATGTGACCCAAAGGTGGACCATGAAATATGAGGGATACCTGATAGGGACCTTGGAAAAGCATTTAGAAAGGACAGAGATTTGGTTTTCTTCTAGCCTCTGCATGTGGTAGAGTGAGGACATACTGCTTGGAGCTGCTGCAGCCATTTTGTGCATATGAGGTAACAAGCCCCTTGAGTACATGAGAATGGCAGAATAATGGGTGTTTGATGACACAGTTGAGATGCTGAATAAACCAACCCTCTTCCTTAGGACATCTTGATATGGGAAGCAATAACCCCCCTTATTGTTTAAATCATGTCGTGTTAGGTCTTTGGTTACTTGTGGCATAAAGCAAACTAGCTCAAACACAGGTGCCGATGATGGCAGCTTGAAAGCCTTCTCTAGCTTCTGGGCCTTTGCACATGCTTCTACCCCGAGCAGCTAGACGCTACCCTTTGCCTGGTCAGTCCTTGCATATGTTAGACCCAGCTTAGCTGTCAGCTCCTACAGCACACTGCACAGATCGCACCGCAGTGTGTATTGAATGTGTGGCCACTGTTTTCCTGTTGATTTCCCTTTCTAGACTAAGTCCCCAAAGGGCAAGGACATCTGTCTTGTTCGCTCTTATATTCCCAGCTCCTGGTAGGCACATAGTAAGTGTCCAGTGTATTTCTGCAAGATGAATGAATATTACCCGGTATTACAGGACTGTGGACTTCAAAAAGTGTCTTTCCAAAGCCTGAACTCCCCAGCTCTGACTATTTCCAGGGTTGTTCCTGGATAACCCCTGGTCCTTCCTCATCCTCTCCGATCTGCTGCCACTGCTGTAAAAATGCTTTTCTCATGGGGCCAGTCCTGCAGCTTACCATGGGCAACGACTAAAGGTCAGAGTGCCAAGCTGCCCGGGGGGTGCCTGGAGAGAGAGAAGAGCTAACCCTCTGGCATGCGCCGCCCACTTGAAGTAAATGGCAGTAGCATCATCCCTGGAAAGAAATGATGGGCAGCTTTGTTTCATTTGACAAATGGAGAAAACCGAGGCTCAGGGAAGGGAGGTGCTTCCTCCCCCAAGTCACCCCCGCAGGCCCCGGTTCCTAATTCTTCAGTGCTATTGCCCACATCCACCAGGGGCACCCCGGGAAGCGGTGGCCAGATACACTGGGAAGAGCTGTCTCCTGCAGCCCAGTCTTGACAGTTCCCAAAGCACAGCTACACACCGAACGTTCCGAAAAGTCCTTCAGTAAAGAAACTGATTGTACTTTCCATCATTCGGCAGTCCCCAAATTTAGAGGACCAGGGAACTCATTTTTCTGAGCGTGCATCCTTAGGAGACGCTGCCCCTTGCTTCCCTGTGTTCCTGCAACCGCGCTTGTTTCTGTTCTGTTTCCTGCCAGCCCCTCCCTTGCTGGCTCTTGTCTGGCATCTGCCCTCACTCCTCGAGTCCTCCACTGAACTACATCACATCCACCCTTCCTAGGATGGATGCCAAGGTGAGGAAGAGAACCAGGCGGGAAAGGGCAGGTGTAAGAACCACACGTGTACTTCTCGGTCAGTTTTTCTGGCTGTGGTTATACCAAGGTGACTACTCTGCAGAGAATTAGAGGATAAATCAGGGGGAAATGTGTTAATTCCTAAAGGTCAGGAGAAAGAAGAGTCACAGGCAACATGGATCAGAATCTTCTCTTCGATTAAGATTCCCAACGCCATGGCCTCCTCCTATTACAAAAGTATTCGTCCCCCATTCATTCACCAAGACAAATGGAGCAGACCCTTTGGGATCTGAATTCTGTGTGTACTGGACCCATAAACTTCCCAAGCATACAGCACATGTGAGTGGGAGAAGGCCCTTCGAGATCATACAAGGGCCAGATTCTAGTCCCCTCGCCACTTTGGAGAGATGGACAACTGAGGCCCAGAAAGGGGAAGTGACTTGCCCAAAGTCACACAGTGCTCTGATTCTATGACTTGACAGTCCTTTTCATTTGACTTGTTTCCCTTGGAGAAGAAACTGGAAACTTGCAGGGACTCCCTACTTGTCAGCCACCAGAGTCCCAGCCCTCACCAACAGGAACAGAGATGCAGCCCAGGGAGCCAACAAACCATCTAAGTAAACTCCAAGCATGGAAAGTTGGCTCCTGGAGGGAGGCCCTGCCGATTCTTTTGCTCCCGTTCCAATCCTGTTTAGGCTACTGCTAATAATGTTTAGTGCCCGCGCTGGCGCGGGACTTTGTTCTCCCAGACTTCTGTTTCCACCACTGCCTCATGGGCCGTGGCTTGGTGAACCCCGGGCTCCAGCATGTCTGGAAGCCCAGAGCACAGAGGCCAGGGAGGCCAGGAGGCAGCAGAAATGGGAGCCACAAGAAAGGGAACCTTGGAAATGTGGTTTGGCCACGCAGCCCGCCAAGAAGGGAACTCAGGTGTTTCTACGCCCTGCAAAAGGCCCTGTGCCAGGGCACCAAACGTGGCTACTCCTGGACAACTAGGCTGCCAGAACCTGCAGCCTATGTGGGTGGTTTTTCATTCATTCTTGTTACCTGGAAACACACAAGATCTTGAAAACCCACACCCACTTGAACAGTCACTGAGGGCACAGAAATGCACAAGGAAAGAGACCCCGTGGACACCCAGTGTTACTGTTCTCCCACGGCGCAAACGGACTGGCTGGGAACCACAGGGTGGCAAAGGAGGTGGACCTGTCCCACCTGTCTCCGTGGGGACTGGCCAGAGCCCCTGTGCCCAGACAGCCACGCCCAGGCTGCTTTCTTCACACCTTCCACTTCCTCCATGGGAACATGGACAGGTCATCTGTCTGGACAGGATGCAGCCCAGAACTTTCCCATTGACTCACACACCCATTCAAGATGAAGGGAATAATACGAATAACAGCTGCTGTTTTTTGAGCACTTACTACATGCCAAACACTGTTCTAAGCCCTTTACAAGCATGGCCCCATTAATCCGCACAAAACCTGGCCAAATGGGAACGAAGAAGCCCATTTTGTAGATGAGAAAAACGGGAAGCAGAGAGTGGCTTTCCCGAGTCAAGATTCAAACTCGAGCCTGCCTGATTGCAAGGCTAATGCTCCTTCTGCCCTGCTGTGGGTCCGTGTTTTACTGCCATCCTCTGTGGCCAACTGACAGGGCTCTCCACGTGCAAAGCCAGGTGTGGGGGTATCAGGAGTATCCCTGGACCCAGAGATCAGGGGAGAGAATACGCCAACAAAGAACGGGGGAAGTGTGCTCAGAAAGGGACAGAGAAAATGGGTTGCATTTGAGGGCAGGCCCCTTCCGGGGCCCCACAGCGCGGCTGACTGCTGCTGTGGAAGCGCGAGGGAGGGAGGATGCTCTGAGTGCAGGGAGGAAAGGAAGGGAGCAGATGCCAGGGATGTGCTCCACGGTCAGTGTCGTGGAGCCTGGTCTGGCGAGAGGGGTCCCAGAGCAAAGCTAGGAGGCATGTCGGGCCAAAGGGCACAGGGTGAGGAGCAATGCGGTGGCCAGGGAGGCAGGGAGGCAGGTAGACAGGAGAAGGCAGAGGCTGGGCCTCAAAGCAGTGTGACGGACTGGCCACGTGCCCAAAGCTTGGGCCCCCCTAAGGGGTGCTTGCCTGGTGCCACTTTTCTGCCCAACCGCTGGCATCTGCCCTGGCACAGGGTCTTCTGGAGAAAATGAGTCAGCAGTGTGCTCACTGGTGCCCTGTGTGTGTGTGTGTGTTGCGGTGGGGAGGGGAGCCGGGGCTCTCAACTAGCCAGCTTTTTCCAAGACATGGGGAAGAAAGGGGGGGCACCATCCCCTTGACTCCAGCTCAGAGCAGCCAGGGCATGGGGGGCAGGGCAGAGCTATAGCCCTGACCAGCCTCTTGGGAGTGTCCTGGGGTCCTGTGGGCAGGACAGAGAGAGGGAGGGCCTGCTCCCGTGCACTCTCTCCCACACACACCCACACGCAGTGACTGGTCTTGCACGGCTCACTGTCTCGCAACTCCCACCCACAAACTGGGAACCCCAGCCTCTGGGCCCCGGCTCTGCACCGCCCCTCCCTGGAGCCTGCTCCGCTCCCGCCAGGTCGCTCCATCTGTACACTGAGGGGTCCCACTTAGTGTCTCGCAGGGCCCCTTCTGCTCGGACATGCTGGCTCTCTCGCTCTTGTCTCTTACACACGTGAGAGGGACAGGAATCGAGCTCCCCCACAGAAGCAGGAAACACTGAGGCACACAGACCCAGGCAGACTCACACACACGGAGGTTTCCAGAAACTCAGGGACGTGCAGAGCCACACAGACACGGAGACAGGAGCAGAACCCGAGACCTGGTGACCTAGAAACTTGCGGACAATTTCACAAGAACAGATAGAAACGGAGATGTCCAGGCTCAGAACCTGCAGGCACCGAAATACCGGAACACACCAAGACAGCCCAAAACGGAGACCCCTCCTCCCCCAAGCATCCAAAACGCCCCCGCTCGGCCCCCAGCCGGCCGCTCCAGGCGCCACCATCCACCCCACCCCCGACCCCCGGGCCGGCTCTGCCCCCGCCCCAACGGGATCGGGCGAGCGGCGCTCGCCAACCCTCGCCCGGCCGGGGGCGCAGCCCCTGTTAACCCTTGGCGTCCCGCCTCGCGGGGGCGCAGGAAGGGACAGGAAGCTGATGTTCCGCGGGAAGTGTCCGCGTGGCTGGGAACGCCGGCCCTCCCGGAGATAGCAGTCGCAGGAAGCTGGGGAGGGGGCGTCCCCGAGCTCGTACTCACCCCCCGCGCGCCGCCGCCGCCGCCGCTGTGCCTCGGGCCCCCCGCGCCGATCCCGCTCCCATGGCAGGCCCCTACTTCATGCTCCCGAGCCCGGGGGGCAAGTGTGGGCGCGCCCCATGGGGCCGCCAGCCCCCCGCCCCGCCGCGCCAGGCCGGCTCAGAGCGCGCGGCCCCCGCGCCCCCAGCGCAGCCCCGCGCCCCGGGGCGCCCGAGCAGGCAGGCGGCGCGGCTGGGGCCCCGCAGGCGCCCGCGCCAGGCCCATGGTCCCAGGAGTCCGAGCGCCGCGCTCGCCCCTGCCTCGCTCTTTTTCTGCTTCCACCAAAAAGGAAGAAGAAGCAGGAAAAAGAGAGAGAAAGAGATGATCAAACTTTTGGAGGCGGGCTGCTGGCGGCCCCCGGAGGCAGAGCAAGGCCGGGCGAGGGCGCGCGGAGGGCGGTGGAAGCTGCCTCCCCGCCGGCTTGGGGGAGGAGAGGAAAAGGAAGGATTTGGGGGAAATGAAGGCGATTTAAAGTCTCGGCCCGCGGCGGCTCCCCACCTTCCCTCCTCCCCGCGCCGGGCCGCCCTCTGCTGCCCCCTGCTGCCCCCTGCCGGCCGCAGCCGGGGACACAGCCTTAGCTGGCCCACTCCGGCCCGACCGGGACACCCGCCCCCTCCCCCTTGTAAGGATGGGCAAACTTTCGGAGAGGAAGAGGCTGCCTAAGGCTGCACAATGACTGACACAATCTGATATTAGGAACTTTTGACTCGTGAAACGGGGTCCTCGAATTGGGGGGTGGAGGTGGAAGAAGAAAGGGGACAGTTTCTACTCCCGAAAGGAACCCAGAGTTCCAGGGACAGAGCTGGGACCAGGACTTGGTGTCCAGACTCCCAGGACAGTCAGTGTCCTAACCCTCGCCGCCCACCAAAAAGATTGCACTCCTAGATTCAGAGCGCCCTGGAGAATGTAGTGGGTGGGCTGGTTAAATGTTTGTCACCGTCCTCTCTCTTCGCACTACCTCGTGAGAAATGGCAACTTAACCCCCAGCCTCCAGAGTCGACCAAAGACTCCCTCGGATCCCGCATGGGAGCGCAGAGCTGCACACCCTGACCCACCGCAAGGTCCCGGGCAAACCTCACACCCATAACCCCAGTCCAGCCCCTGGAAGAGAACCCCCCTCCGCCTCTACTTCCATGACTCGTTCACGGGCAAACAGACTCGCACACTCATTCGCTGATGCACACACACCCCCACACACATCCACACTCACGCCAGACTGAGACACACAGTCACACTTATTCACATGCAGGCACTCTTCCTGGGTTCACACGAAACACATCCTCTGCTGTCTGGACTGGGGCGCGCCCGGAGACTCCGCGGACGCATGCACACGACTGCTTACACACGCACAAATGCACACTATCCTGGCCAAGTCCCCAAGACGTACACACCCTTGCGCACACCGCGCACACCCCGCCACGTGCACACACACCCTGAGTGCACACAGTCGCGCGCGCACACCCCCATTGCACACAGCTCTAGAGAGTGCCCACCGCACATGTGCACCCACGCACTCACTCCCCACGAGTACCCACCTCCCATAGCGCGCACCTTTGCACACACACACCCCAGTAGTGCCAGCGCCCCAGGAGCCCCCGGGCACTTACTGGGTCCCTAAGTGCGAGGCTGGCGGGTCGGTCCTTCCTCCGGCGCCTAACGGCATTTGTATTCATGGGTCCCCGCAGCCGCGGGCGCGGGAGCGGGGGTGCGAGGTCCCCTTCCCTAAACCCGACGCGGGCGCGCGGAGCGCAGCGGCACCGGGAGGGGCATGGGCGCGCGGGACTGCGCCGCCGGCCCGGTCCGCCTGCGCTCGAACTTCGGCCGCTCTGTGTCCACGGGCTCCGGCGCGGGCTCCGGGTGCGGGGGGCGGCTCATAGGTGCTGGGGCCGCGGCGCCCGCCGGGCCTTTTGAAGTCTCCGCTGGGGGCGGGGAGGGGGCGCTGAAGGCAGCCTTTTAAACCGTGGCTGCACGCGGGCTTGGTCGAGCAAGGTGTCTGGTTTCAGCAAACCTTAGGAAAAGTCCCAAGCCAGAGAGAGGGGAGGTGGGGGGCGGCGGGGGGAGCCGCATAGCTGTGCGCTGCTTCCTGCAGGGGGCAGAGCACCCACGGCTGCCAGGAGGGAGGCCCGGCGTGCTGCTGCGGAACCGGCAGGCGGCTGGATGGCGCGTGGAACCAGAACCACCGCCAGCCCCGCTGACGGAGTTCTTAACCTCCACGAGGACGAGCCCCAGGGAGTGCAGGAACACCCACAACTGTGCGCAAATTGTGCAAGTTCGTGCGTTCTTCTGAGGAGAGGGGCCATGCGTTTTCCTCAGGTGTTCAGAAGTCCGCGGCTCCTGGCGCTTGCGAACTTCCAGTCCAATCATAGCTGATGTTTTGTGAGCTGCATACTTTGTGCCAGGCAGATCCTGTCTTTATTTACGTTTTTGATACTTCGTTTATTGTGGAATTTTTGTATTAATTTTGACTCTGAAAGTATTGCGTGAGAATATACGTCTTGATTGCTTGGGGCTTTTTTGGCACCCTGTTAGGTATTTACCTCGATTACTGAGTTTTCTTGGCATTCCCTGGTATTTTGCATCTGTATTTGCCTCGCCCGGGTCCCAGCCCTGACCCAGGCACTGCCTGTTATTATCTCTGTGTACAGATGGAAAAGCTGACATAGCTGGCAGGCGGTGGAGGTGGGATTTGAACCCAGGTCGCCCATCTCCTATCTTCTGCATCTGGGCATGATGATCCAAATCCTACCCTTTAAGGGGTTCTGAGCAGATCTTTCCCAGCCTCCCCAGCTGCATATCCTGCCCCCTCAGCTCCAGTCGTTCTGATGTCAGCACCCAGGCTAGGGCAAGCTTGGCTACTTCGAGGACTTTGTCCATACTGTTCCCGACCGGGTTCCCCCTCTGCCCCATTTCTACCTGTTCACAACCTCGTTGTCCTTCTAGGTGCAGCTCAAAGCTCACTTGACTCTGGTTAGCTGCTCTGCCCGACGCCTGTATTGCAGCACACATCACATGGTGTTGTCATTGTCAGATCCGTGTCAGATCCACACCCAGCATGGAGCCTGGGACACAATAGATGCTGAAACCATTGGTAATTTAAACGGTTTAAAAAAAAAAAAAAAACTCCTATGGTATGCAATAACCTCCGCCTCCCCTGCCGAACAAGAGTCTGCCACTTTGGAAGCAGGGACAAAGAAACTTCCACATGGTCCTGCCTTCTGGGCACATACACATTTGTAATGTGCACAGAAGACACGCACAGCAACTTGGGATAGGGAAGAGAAGCTGAATTGGAGACATCAGACACCACCGTGTCACGGAGAACCGCCGGCAACTGCATAAAGATAGCACAAGGAAAATGTGACAGAAAGATAATAATACAAGGAGAATGTGATAGATGCTATCAAAGAGATACAGATCTGTTGAATTGTCAGACTAAGGGATGGAGAGAAACCAAGGAAGGCTCCCAGGAGGAGGTGGCATTGGGATCCTAAAGGGTGTATTGGAAAAACATGTAACCATGGAGGTGTGACATCTCCAGCAGAAGAGTCACAGAAAGGCCAGGAGGATGGGATGGATTTCAGGCAGGGTTTGAAGGAGGAGTGGAGGGGAGCAGTGGAGAAACTGTCCAGTTCTCCCCATTGTACCGTGTGGGCGACACCACACAACGCACTGGGCACAAGGCCATTTCCAGGAGTTGCATTTCCTCAAAGGCCAGGCAGCAGATCAGTGGCTGAGAGCTAAGATCTTTCCAAATCTCACCCACAAATCTGAGTATGCAATGCCTAGCACCAGGGAGCCCTGCTCCCCTGAGGACAGCCCAAAAGACCCATGGGAACTCCTTGAGAGCCCAGAAGAATTGACGGCATCCCCTCCCAGGGTCTCACTCTCTCCATCTGTAAAATAGGTGCATCGAACATGATAATGTGCAGGGGCCCTTTGAGCTTGGGAGTATGAGACTGTTATTCAACAATAAACCCAATTCAGTAAATCCTTGTTGAGGGCTAACTGCATTTTGCTAGGTTGGGAGGGAAATGAGGCTCGTGGCCGTCCAGGAGCTCACGGTCAGCTGGACAGAGGAGACACGGATGGACACTAGTGAGAATTCCAGGAAGGGGCCTTGCATTCTGCCTCTGCCGCCTCTCCACCACAGTCTTTCTGCCCAAGTGGTTCCTGGCACAGAGCCAGCGAGTGGGCATGAACGGTTATGATGGAGGGTGAGTCAAGGAGACACTGAGCCGTTGCCCGCACTGTGAAGGGGACAGGGCCCTGACCAGCCAGCCTAAGGAGGCCGTCTCTACGGGGCAGAGGGCAATGCCTGAGAACTGGGGGCACAGTGGCTGCCAGGCCTACGTGGACATTCCAGGGATGAGGCAGAAGGGAGTTCCTGGCCTGGTGGGGACTTCTGGGGACCACATAGTTTGCTCCCTGCTTATTACAGTACACCAGTCCCGTGTGTGTGTGTGTGTGTGTGTGTGTGTGTGTGTGTGTGTAGGAAAGGACGTCCCTTCACAGCCCGAGCAGTGCTCGGTCGGTGTCAGCAGGTGACGACACCATCAGGTGAATTTCAAAGAGCTGAAAGTTCATCCAGTTCGATGCCCAGGTGGTCCCATGGCCTTGACAGTCAGCTCGTGTGTGGCAAATCTGCTGTCAAACACACGAGGGAGACAGTTGTGTTAGGGAATCTTCACACCCCTCCGTCAGCTGCAGGCCGCACTCCAAGACCCCCGCCGCCTTGTTCCCTATGCCCAGACCGCGCGATGCCATACGTTCCTCCTTGCACCGTAGTTCCAGGAAAAGTTGGCCGGTGCAAACGCCTTTGGGTGCTCCCCTTTGTCACAAAGTGAGGACAGAGGAGCCACCCTTGCACACCACTCCACCTCCCATCCAAGAAGCCAGCTCCACAGGGAGCTTTTCAAATGCATCTCCAAATATCGTCACGTCAAACCCTCATTTACAATGACCGTTGAAAACTACAAATCTGAAAGCAGCCAAAGCCTGACTTTATGGCCGGAATCACTCTGAAAGCGACAACTCCACACTCCCCGCCAGCCGTCCTTTCCCCAGGCCCAGCATTCTCATTCCCTCCAACCATGCCTCACCTGGCACTCCGTTCCTATCTTCTGTCATTGTCTCATCCAAGGGCATCGCGGTTTTTCAATTCACAACTACTGCCAAGTGACCAGAGCAGCAAAGCTCAAGGGTTTGGGTGGCATCTGCCTAGCACAGAGTTGAGCAAGACTATCACCTCCTCCCGTATATAGTCTACGCTCCTGTTAATGCAACCTGAGTGCATATTAGCTTTTTCAGCAATCACACCACAGCATTCACACTAAGCTGATGACCATTAGAAGCCCTAAGACTTTCTCATGTGCCTCTTCTGGGGCAGTAAAGTTTTGTCCCCCTGCATGGAGCCATTATTAAATATGATCCATGCTTTCAGCCTATTTGGATTAATGCTTATGAAGATATATCTCTTGTCTTTGTGGCGTAAGGGCCTATGACAGCATGGTGCTGAACACTAGAGAATGAAACATACTGTTCTATAGTGTTACTTTGTACCCATGTGGCTGAGGAGTTTCAGGGTAGTTTGTACCAACTTGCCAGCATTATTTATTGATAGTGATGAGATTAACGATTTGTACCCAGCCTTGGTGAGAACCCTGGAAGGCTCTGCCACTGGGGCTGGTCACATAGCAAGAATATGCCTACATGAGCAGCTGGAGTGAAGAAAGCACAGACCAGACACCGCTAAGGGCTTCCTGGTCTGAGAGGTTCCGTGCGCAAGTCGGTGGCCCCTGATCTGAGAGAGAAAGTGCACGCTGGTGCGGCGCTTCAAGGGGGGGACTGTTGGAGCTCATGCCTGGCCTCTCGAGACTTCTTGCTACCAGGCAGACCTTGGCTGTAAAGCATATTCTTATTTTAGGGAGTTGCAACATCGTACCTTTTCCTGCAAAGAATGGGAGGTGCGGGAAGTATTGCCATTCTGAGTCCTGTGAGCCTTCTTCAGCAGGAACCCAGTCTACCTGCTGTCCTCAGTGCAGGACCCTACGACAGGCACCGGCGTCTGTGCAAAAGCGAGATGATGCCAGTTGCAGTGACAGGCAATCAGAGAGGTGCGATTCACCACCCCTCTCTCTTAGAGTGGGTGATTTATTCATCGAGGGGTATTTTTTTCATATTTTCTGAAGCTTTTAAACCAGATTCTTATTTGGGGTCTCACCTGTATAGATATCTGGCTACGGCTATGATTTTACGTGAAGCCCATGCCTGCCTGGCACCTGAGGTTGGCTGTAAGGTGCGCCAAGTTGACACACCTGGGCTACTGTCACCGCACCACCTCACATCAGCCGTGGGACCTTGGGAGACAGACCCCCTTGACCCCTCTGAACCTGTTTCGTCATCTGTGAAACTGGGGTAACTAACATGCACCTCCGTGGTGATTATTCATCTCTCCCAATGTCACCAGTCCCTGGGAGGTGAGTCACCCGGTCAGATCCAGCTGGTCTTGGCATGCCGTGCCCCTCCCGCTAATGGGGTCTCCTCTCGTCGCCTTGGCCTGCAGAAGCGCTTCTTTCTCTCTTGCCGTCCTCGTTGTCCCTGCTGGCAGTGGCTAACAGCAGGCTGCCTGCTGCAAATCTCAGTTCTAATCCACGCTCTATAGTCTCGGGCATGTCATTTAACTCTTCGTACCCGAGTTTCTCTGTCTTTTGAATTGTGACGATGATAGCATCCCGTCTTTTACATTGGTATTATGGTAATACCTGCCTTGCGCCGATGATCCGTGGGTTAATTAAGTTAATGTACATAAAGCCCTTAGAACGGTGTCTGGTACATGGCAAAAGTACAATAAATACAGATTGTATTTACTGCTACTATTACTCTTTTCTCAGATGGTTTAGGTGCCAGTGGCTTCAGAATAAAACAGCGTTCTTGAAGTGAACAGCTAACGAGGACATGAAATCTTCTGCCAAAACCGGCATCGGAGTGTTCTCTTTCCTGGATGAAAATCTCTCTGAAAATCATTTGCCCTTAACTCTGATGTCCCAGGGTCTGCTGCCTTATCCCAGGAAGCCCCCAGAGGCTTGGATCCATGTCCGTATGCCCGGTGGGTGAGAGAAAAGAGCACTTCATAAGCCTGGGGGCCAGTCCCTCAAGTTGGCAAAATGAAGCCCACGGAGGCGGGGAGCCCCCAGTGCTCCCATAGAAACGCAGTGAGTCAGGACCAAAATCTCTTCTCCTAGTGAAGTCCTGGAACCGGCTCATCCCTGCTCCTACTGGTTCATGAGAGCAGATGGCTGAATTTTCAGGAATTTTCTGAGCTGCTGTCAAACAAGCTATTATTCGAAATTAAATTGCACGAACTTACAGTTAAGTAAGTTGTATTAAAAATATGGGGTAATGAATACTCCAAACTCATCTCTTTCTAGTTATTTTACTATTGTTTGTGCCCTTGAGGTCATGTACATCTGTTGTAAGTGGGTGGTGGAAATACTATATAATGATGTACTCCTGCGTGTCTCTTCTCAACTCAGCGCTCGGTGACATCACATAGGTAGCTTGAAATTGGCTGTGTTGGGAGTATTTGTACCTCAGAAATTAGCAAATGCTATCAATCAGGGCTCTTTCCCCCAAGACCCTGGTATTAACCAGTTATTAGCTCACCACCGCTGTCTCTCACCTGGGCCAGTGCTCTGCACCCTTCAGGGGCAGGGAGCATCCTCCTCCCCTGGATCTGCAGTCTTGTTTCTTGAGCACAGTCCCAGATCTTACTCAATCCGGGGGCATCACTTGGTGCTGTGACCTCCTCTGCCTTCTCGAAACTTCCTTCTTTAGCAACATCACACATTCCAGCTACACTCAGCTCCTCGCAGTTTCTTAAACAAAATAGCTTTTTCTTTTCCTCTGGTGCTTTTCACTTTGAGTTCCTTCTTTGAGAGGATGTTTTTTTCTCTCCTTTTCTAGATTCTTATTCTGCAAGATTCAGAAGGTATCTCCTCTGGGAAACCTTTCTTAAAGTCTCCCACGCCCACCGACGCTCACCCCCTTGCAGGCTGTGTAGAGTGGTGTGCTGGTAAGTATTTAACAACCAGCTCTCTAGAAAGGGAGGGAACCAGCCCTGATTTTTGGCATCTGCCAATTTCCACGATGCAAAGATTCCCACCGTGGCCCATTTCAAGCTACCAACATGCTGTGTGAATGTCGAAGTGTGAGTGTGAAACTCGGAAGAGTGTGCCAGCTGGTCTGAGCGGAGCCCAGCACACCCCTGGCTGATCAGAGGGCTTTTCTGTCTCACGGCAGCTGCCCTGCGCATCCCCCACAATGCAGCACCTTGCCAAGCCACTCGGAGCCTGAAGCAAAAGGAAAAATCAGTAACACTTATCCTGTCTTCATTTAAAAGTTGGGTCTTTTGTTCATCATAATTTTTTGCATTAATTTTGATTTTTAAAAGAATGCCGTGTTAAAACATGATTTGTCTTGATCACTGAGTTTTTTTGGCACCACATTGAATTTTTTTCCTGAGATGCATCCTGGCCCTGACCTAATAGCCTATATCACACTGTTACAATTACCTTTGGCCTAGCTGTTTCCCCACCAGGCTGTGAAGCTTGGGGATAGGAATTCATCTCTGTGTTCCTAGGACTTGGCATACAGTGGGTGCTCAATAGCTATTGTCTGGCGAGGGAGTAGATGAATAGATAGACAAATCAATCCTTCAGTTCCTTTGCCCATAATAAGACACACTGATGAAAGACATCTTCTGCTTTTAACCAGGGGCAGGTGTTGAGTGTTTGAGTTTCAGCTGCTCCAATTTAACAAAAATTAACTCTACTTCTGGCCCCTGGGAGCCGGCTCCCATGCTGGACATTTTCACCAGGGACGATCTGCAGATGCCTCCAGCCTGGGGCAGCAGTGAAAAGAAGTTGGGTCTGGAATGTGGAGATTGCACTGGGACCAGGGTGGGAAGTCACAGAGAGGCATCTCTGAAAGACCCGGACTCAGGAGGTGGCAGAGTTCTGTCTCTGGATGGGTACCCAAAGATTACTATTTGGCAGGGGCAATGGAAAGGAGATTCGAGCAGCAGATACTGCAGGATGATTTCCAAGTCTACAATTTGATGGGTCGTCTGCCATCTGAGGGCACCAGAACTTGTTTCTGTGCCTGGCCACTTCCTCACCCTGAGAACCACCAAAAAAGAGTTCTTCTGGAGATGTGGCATCACTGGCTTCCCAGACATCTCACTGGACTACAGTTGGCATGGAGGCAGACATTATAGCCATGGCCTCTGTCTCTTTCTTTCAGTTTCCCCCCCCCTTTGGAGACAGGGTCTCGCTATGTTGCCCAGTTTGGGCTCTAACTCAAAATCCTCCTACCTCAGCAGCCCAATTAGCTGGTAATACAGGTGTGCACCACTGCACCCACAAATGGCTTCTGTTTCTTAAGCACTTGATCTCTGCTAGGCCCACTGCAAAAACCTTTATGCATATTAGCTCATTCATTGCTCACAAAATCCTCAGATGGTGTCATTATTCTCCCCTTTTCACACACAAGAAATAGAGAGGTTGGCAATTTGCCCAAGGTCTCACAGCTGGTCACTGATGGAACTGAAATGCTAACCTAGAACTATTGGATTCTGCAGCCCGTGATCATAACCACCTCTAAGCAAAGAAAAGGAAATTCTAATACGGACCCCTTTCCAACAATGGTGGCTGTGAGAGCCAAAAACAGGGGTGGCAGTGGGCAGATGCAGCCATTTTTGTCCTTCCTCTGACCTGGCCTTGTCCCCTGCTCCAGACATGTTCCCTGCTCTCCCACCTGTCACAGAAGTCCCCAAGGTCCTTTCCACTCACTTACCCCACGCACCTCTCCAGCCAGTCTCCAACGGGGAGTTGAATGTCCCCAAAGGGGGCTTATTCAGCTCAAAGACACTTGTAGATTCTCATTTTCAGGGGCCAGAAGAGGGGAAGGATGTGCACAAGCAGTGAGCACCTCTCGTGTGCCAGGCTCCATATACATATCAGGGATCCTTCGACCCCAGGATGAGACGGCAGGTGCTCTCCCCATTCCCAGCTTAAAGGCTTGTCTTGTCCAATATGGTAGCCACTAGCCACGTGTAGGTATTTAAATTTCAGTTGCTTAAAATTTAAAAAAATATAGAAAATAAGTTTCTTAGTTGTACTAGCCACACTACAAGTACCCAGCAGCCACAGTACTGGACAATGCAAATATAGAACATTTCCATCCTCGCAGAAAGTTCTACCGGACAGCACTGTATTGAGTAAGAATGGGGGAGGACTCTGAGAATGACTCGCCTCGAGCCACACAGCGAGTTGTAAACAGAACTGGGATGGGACCCATATTTCTCGCTTCCAAAGACTCTACTCCCAGAGCTTGGAATAGATTTGCCACTGCCTGGCCCCAGAACAAGGAGGATTGTTTGCCTGGGATGGTAGGTCGACTTGGGAAACCAAATAAGAGATCTGAAGACTGTGGGTGAATACCAAAGTGGGGAAAAGGAGCCAGCTGTTCTTAGGCCTATTTTTATCCTGCCCAGATATCCTAGTGAGCTGCCCCCCTCCTCCCTTAAAGCTATTTTTATCTCGAGAGCTGGAATTGGAACCCTGTCTCCCTTGGATGGATGGAGGGACCCACTGACATATAATTCCAGCATCAGGACCCCCTGCCCCTTGCTTGACAATTTCTAAGGAGGGTTCATACCATTCTCTAATGCTAGTCTTACACCAGTTGGTGAGGCCACCAGAGTAATCAGTGCAAGCCCCAAATTACAGCTAGGGAAACTGAGGCTTAAATGGGTGCAGTGAGCTGTTTCAATGACTCATATGTGTTAAAGCTGGGATTTAAACTTAGGCTTAAATAGGTCCCTCCTTTTGGGGTAGGGAGTGGATTTCCCAGGAGGGGCGTCTGGCGAGTGATGGAAACCAGCCTGACTTTGTTGCAGGGCCACAGATCACCCCTTCCTGGCCGAGCAGACAAACTGCTCCACAGCTTCGAGCTTCTCCTCCCTGGTGCATATGCAGAGGATTCTAACCTTTCTCTTGCCTTCTGCATAGTCTTGCAGGGACTCTGGCCAGTGAAAAAGCTTTCAGGAAAATGGAACACACCCAATACCCGGGGAAGATTTTATCACCATCACCATCACCATCATCATCATCATCATCATCAACATCAGCTGTGAAATCTAACACTGCACGCAATCCCCATCCTTCCCCCTCTTTGGGCCTCGGTTTCCCTGCCTGAAACTTGAGCAGTTTGGCCGGGAGAATCTCTACAGGGCCTTCCTTCCAGCGCCGGCTTGCCGTTTCTATGACCCATTCATTCAGTCAACAAGTGTTTATTGAGCTCGAGAAGCCTGACACGGTGGGGAAATGCAGGACCAGCCTCTCCAGAAGGCCCTCTGTCCCGGCTGCTTCAGCCACATGCGTAGATTTCCTTGTGTTTCCAAAGGCGATTTATGGGAAACATGTTATTCACCAAAACACACTCGCTCCATCTCTCGGGGAAGGAAAAAAACCCTTCAACCCCACCAGGAACGGAGCTAACAGAGGACAGAAACCCACCCTTGTTCCTCTGGGCACCTTTCCAGGGGCTCACGTCCCTGTTGAGAAGGGGCAACTGTATGCGGCCGTGTCTCTCCGGGGCTTCTGCAGACCTGGTAAACAACCTGCGTTTGTCCCAGCTCCTGCCATCCTGAGAGGTCAGCCAGAGCCAGGGAAAAAAACAGCCCCGTTCTGTGCCCGGCCTGTCCCCAGAGTAGGGAAAATTGTCCGTAAATATTTTCATCTTCATGGTCACCAAGGGAGCTGAGAGGAAGGCTTTTATTCTCCCACCCCTGGACCACTCCCTTCCTCTAGGGACTCCATGGTCAAAGCTGACCTGGGTGTCCCACCTCCCGCCCCCAAATTACAGGCTGCTGCCCACGCCGACTACCCCTAGGAGGTGGTGGGGTTAGAGGTGGGACCACACTGTACCACCATGGCTGGCCTCAGAGCTGCTAGAACAGCCTCTCCCAGGCGGCTGGTTTCCTGCCCGGAGCTGGGTGGTCACAGCAAAGGAAGGGAGGGCCCAAAGATGGGGCTAGGGATAGGGAGATGGCACCGGGGGTGGGAGGTGGCGCGGGGGTGGGAGGTGGCGCCGAGGTGGGAGGTGGCGCTGAGGTGGGAGATG